>PVLA01003011.1:0-166602 GCA_004027455.1 Hydrochoerus hydrochaeris
GAGGAGGAGGGGGCCTGGCTGGCGGCAGTCAGGAAGTCATCCCCGAAGCCGCACCACATGCAGACCCCAGAAGATGCGAAGGAATTAGCCAGGCCAAGCGAGTCAGCAGAGCAGCTGGTGCGAAGGAAAATGGGCACGAGGATGCCGGTCCTGTGGAGCCCTGGGATCGCCACCCGCTTGACTGGCCAACTCTGTCTGAATGAGTTTAATCTGTGGTGTCACAGAACCATCCCAGATCTCGCAGGGCCCAGCAAGAGGAATATTCACTGGAACACACTCTTTTTTTAAAAAATTTTATTTAAAGAGAAAAAAAAGCAAAACAGAAAAAAAAGGAAGAAATAATACAGAATTTCAATGGAAAAGAAAAAAATAAACAGTAAGGAATCACTAGTTGATAAATTACATATTGTCTTCTACATATAGTAGTTCAAGTTACAAAATTAAAGCATACAAGGTGGACATTCAAACAGTGAGGCTGCAAACAGTTCTGTTCAACGATCCAACAAAAACTCAGCAACATGGTCATCAATCCTACACACTTAAACATACATGCAGTTATATCCTTAGACTGCTTTCTTTTCCTCCTTTTGCTTTTCAAGTCCATTATCCGTTTAGTTATATCATGTTTCAGCTTGCTCAGTACCTAACTAATCTGTTTTGTTATTTACTTTCTATTTTTTATTTATTTTAACTTTTTATTATTAGTAAAACACAACAAAACAAGACGGAACAAAGCCAACTGAGAGAGTGCAGTGAAATTGGTACAGAAACCCTCAACAAGTTACTGGCATAACAGTAATCGGTATCACAGTATATCCTGTTATCTTCACAACAGTTGTTCTTTCAATCAGGTATAGCCAAATCAAAGGAAATACAGGACATCCTAGAACTTATCAAAACAGAACATTGAATAGAGCAATATCATTAATCAGCACAAAGCAAAACAGTAATAACAATATTTGCCTTCAAAGAGGTGATAGAAGGAAATCCCCCCTATTTACTACACTGCATATGGTCAGCCTCCCAAGAAGTGTCCAGATCTCTGGCTCACTTGCCAACCAGGGGTGGTGGTGGTGGGTTAATTCTTAGCCCGCTCACCAGTAGGCTCCTGGGAGCTGCTGAGTGATTCTTCTCCTGCCTCATGCCAGGGGTGTTTACCGAGAGGGCGGGCAAATTGCCTTTCTATGCTGCGCCTTGAGTCCCTCCATGGTCGGAGCTCTGGGGCTGCTGGTTCTCCTCCCAGCTCAGGCCAGGGGCCCCTGCTTGGGAGGGCTGGCAAACTGCCCTTCTGTGCTGCACCCTGAGTCCCTTTATGGAACACACTCTTATAGACACGCTGCCTAGATTTTCCTGCATCCCATCAGGAAAAACCCAGATCAACTGCAGCCAACCCACACCATGATGCAGGCTCTAACTTCCAGTGAGACAAACCAGGATTTAGGACTCAACCCAGCTTCCTGGAACATTTTACTCAAGGAAAGATCCAGGCCATGAATGGATGCTTCAACTGTATCTCTGTGCCTTCTTGATCTAATGCCAACTTGAACTAAGACTTTAAAATGTCGTCTCCAGCCTTGTCTAACCAACTTTTCTCTAATTCCCCAGAATGACCCCGGCTGTGTCTTGGTTACTTTTCTCTCATTGCTGAGACAAAACAGCTCACAGTTTGTGGAGGTTTCAGTCCACACTCATCTGGCTCCATGGCAGTAGGGAAACTTCATGGTGGCAAAAGACAGAAAAGCAGCAAGAGCAAAAAGGGAGGAGCGAAAGAGCAGACTCCTCTGTCCCCCACATTGTATGCAGGATGCCTGCCCTAGGGTGGGGGCACTCGCAGCCACGATCCAGCATTGGATCATGAATCAATCACAAACTCTAGAAGCCCACCCCCACGGCCGCATGCGGCTTCGGGGGGGACATCCAGACATGAACCCTGCAAGCTGTTATTATGGCACAGGTGTTCCTGCCAGAGGAGCAGGTGACGAACCAGAACAGGGAAAGGCCCATTGGATGGGAACAACAGCGGGTCGCAAAGCAGCTCGTGCCTTCATCCGTGCATTCTCTCATTCGTCTGTGCCGTGCAACTGAGAAATCTGGGTAGGGGTTCAGAGCAGGGCGGGACCACCTATGCCCCATGTGACCTGGAGCAAGCTACCTAACTTCCCTGCATCTCTGCTTTTTCATCTAAAACATGGGAATGAAAATAACCCTGCCTGGATTGCTAAGAGCATTAAATGAGTAAGTTAAGTATCCAATTAAAAAAGTAAATAACCCTAGCCAGCTTAGGGAAGGAAGGCGAGCCAGATCTAAACACCTTGAGATAAATAAGCTCAGGGCAAGGGACCTGGCTCGTGGCTCGTGGTACAGCACTTCGCCTAAGTTCCCAGGACCCTGGGTTCCACCCTAGCACCGGAAAGAAGTGACTTTTTCTCCCTGTCTAAACTCACGGACTCATGATGCATCCTCAGGGACCGGGGTTGACCTGAGCCTTCGGAACATCGTGTGAGACACCATTTCTCCTCCCGAGGCCACCTGTGAGTGGGGCGCATCCAGAGGAGACAGCCTGACTCTCGGAGGGGTAGATTAGGCTAAATTGTCATTGCCTTGAATTCTGGGAAAGAATTTGGGTTTTGGACCAAACCTTGGGTTTCAGATCATCGAAGAGCTGGGAATTCAATGCTTCCATAACTCCAGATGGCAGTGACCAGGAGATGACGTGGTGGCTGTGGTCCCAGCCAAAGTGTAGGTGACACCCATGACATCATTAGAACAGAGCACGCAGCCTAGGTGCAGCGGGGGCTGCAAGGCACCTCCATCCTGGTCTGGAAGTCAGGGCAGCCTTTCTGTGCAGTGCAGGGGTGACAATGACCGAGTTATTGCTGAGAGATCCCCTGGGGCCTGTGCTGGCCCAAGGACTGTCCTGGCCAGCAGTGTGGGTGCTCCTGGTCACTGTGTCAGGAGTCACCCCTTTCCCTATGAAAAGATCTGAAGATAATCCTTCCAGCTCCGCAGTCATCAGGTGACAGCAAAGACAGTCTGCCTGGTGGGCAGGATGGGAACCTGAATCCAGGGGCCCTGGGGTGGGCAGATCTTACAAGTAATATGGGGCAGACAAGGTCTGTCCCCCCACAGCCCAAGAATCAGCTGCATGGCAAGGGGTCATCAACTGAAGACACCTGGGCCCTGAGTTCGCGCTCCTGTGCCCAATTCCAGCACTCCCATCCCGTCTCCCCATCACTACCGCCCACGCCCAAAAGCATGGTCATCCAGTTACGTGATCAGCTTATGTCGGTAAAGTCATCACTGAAAAAGGAGATCCAATGCAAACTTTATTGCCCAAAGAAAGTAGCTGAAATTTGGTTCTAGTTCTTGATTTTATCTAGACTTTACAGTCTGACTGACCAGGGTTTGAATCCTACTTCCACGACTTTCTAATTTCAACCATGGGTAAATTGTTGTATCTCATATAGGCTCTGTCACCTCACCCACACCTTTGGGGTGGTAATAGGGTTAAATGCCAAAGTGCTGTGTGGTTAATGGTGTCCGACACACAAAAGGTAATCGGGGCACATTGTTATTATCAGTGACTCCTGTGATTTGGGGAAAGCAGGCCCACCCCCCACCAACGCCCATGAGGAGGATGAGGCAGGCTTGTTTGGGGTGCAGGGAGGGTGTCAGACGTGGGCATGTGCTGCAGTCCCTGCTGCAGAGTGGCCGGGGAAAGAGCCATGTCCTTAGAACAACAAACTGTACTATTAATTTAATTGGGGACTTTTGAAAAATCCATAAAGCTGTTGAGGGTGTGCAGTGTTTCCAGCATGCGCAGTGATTTGTTTCATTTAGCAGTGACCACCGATCTTGCCCCCAGGGCACCCGGCTCTTCCATCTGTCCACACGTTGGCCCTCCTTTCCCACAGGCTTGTCTTGCTTGCCAGTGTTGGCTGGACCCCCGAGTGGGCTGCCGGGAACCGACTGGACATGGCCACCGTGGTCCCACAGGCCTCCCCATTGAGGCAGGAAAGGGAATTACGAGGTGACGCAAACAGAGAAAGTTCTCACTGAAATGATCCGGTAGCAGCTGCGCTGCTGTGAGTGGGTGGGCTCGGCACTCACGCGTCCCGTCCCTCTCGCCGCTTTCTGCAGCAGCTCCGAGTCCTCTTTCCAGTGACTTCAGGGGCCATCACCAAAAACACAGTCCATGCCAAGGGCCAGGTCAGGTAGAAATACAGGCAGCCGGATGGATGGCCCGGGACCGCGAGGGTCAGGACACAAGGTGAAAACCCGCGGGGGCTGTGGCCAGACACGCCATCGGTGGGAGGCCAGGCCTCGAGACAATGACACGAGCGCCAGATCTGTGTTCTCCCGAAGGGGTGAGAGAAGCAGTGACACCCAGTCTCACCCAGTCTAAGGGGGAGCCGAGCACCCTGTGGTGACCACAGGCGTGACTCGCAGGAGATCAGCTGCCGGAGGACGTGGGCCACTCATGCACCTCAGGGCCTTTGCATGGGCGGAAAGCCAGGCCCTGACTCTCTCAAGAGCTGCCACAGGGCAGATAGATGGATGGACACAGACATGAACTGGGCTCCAGCGACACTGACCACCCTTCTGTGTGGTGACACGCCTGCTTTGGGGACATACCCCAAGACACAGCAGGGACCAAGAGGAGCTCTGAGCTTTTGGGATCTGTGTCTGCCCTACAGCAGGGGGTGATTCTGCTCAGTGAAGAGAGGGAACCCCTTTCCGTATTCTGCAGATTGCTCCCTCAGCTGCACCCCTAATTAATTCTGGCAGGAATAACAACAGATCAGATGTCTTTTAAAATTTAAACTTAAAGATGATTTTTCGGAGATGGGGTTCTTAGTGTGTTGCCCGAGCTGGCTCCAAACTCTGGGGCTTGACACACCCTCCTGCCTCAGCCTCCCTATAGCCGGGACTGCAGGCACGGCCACCAGGACATCCCCTCACAGGGTGCTGTCTCAGCCGTACAGCTTCATGAATTCCTGGCGAGCCTCCTCCAAGTCCACAAGTCCACTGTCATCTGTAAAATGAGGACTCGGTGTCCGGTTAAGGCATCAGCAGAATAAGGCCACTGCCCTCTTCTAGGAGTCTGCGGGCTTTGCCCACCAGGCCAAGTCCTGCGGGTTTCTACTCGGTGCTAGCCCAGTGCCCGGCTCCTGGTGGATGCTGGTGACAGAAGCGCCTCTGCCCACATTAGCCACATTAGGCAGCAGGGGGAAGGGGACACTGAGGAGGGGACTGGAACAGCTCCCAGACCAGAGAGCATGGAGAGGTATGAGGGGCCAGCAAGGCTGTGAGCATGGGGGGCACAGGCGGCCACAGGGGGCCCAGCAGGCGGTGGGGGGACACAGGCCTACAGGCCGCAGCAGGCTCTGTGTCACCAAGCGGGGCAGGACTGGGCCAGCTGGGATGAGGCCGCCCCATCTCTGTGTGCCCTGCAGCCGGGGTCCCCGACACAGTGAGGCCACAGCGCAGCCCCAGGACAGAGCGACGCGGTGCCCAAAGCAGCCTGGCCGGGCCAGGGAATGACACGTTCCACGCTGCGGTGAGGCGATGGCGATGGTGGCCTCTGCTGTCCAGGCCCCTCCCAGCCCTAGCTGGGCTCTCAGAGCAGACACGGGGATGAGGGGAGCGAGCCGGAGGGGATGAGAGGTTCCAGTCACCCAGGCAGCTCCAGCCCACTCTTCTCCCGTCCTCTTCCCCGCACCCCAGACAAGCCCTCCTCCTCCTCATGGGTCTGGTGGGGGTGCTGGGCTGGTCCGAGCTCCTGTGCAGAGGTCTCTTGCTCAGCACCCCTGTCTCCAGGGCCCCAGGGTCCCCTTCCCACCGAGCCCCAAGTGCTCTGCTGAGACCAGGGTGCGACAGCGGCTGGGCCAGGTCAGGGCTGGGGAGAGGGGCGTCGGGATGGGGCGGGAAGATCCACCTGCAGACCTCGGCCACACCTGACACAGCAAGGGGCAGGAAGGGTAGATCTGGGGCGCCCGGCCGCCGGAGCCTGGATGGGGCTCTGAGGGAAGACACCCCCATCTGCCAGATGCCCCACAGGAGCTTGTGTTCTTTGAAATCAAAGACTGAATTCTAGGAACAATGGAGGTTAAGAGCAGGATATATTTACTGGGGAAAGAAAGCTTGTCCGAGAGACACAAGGGGTCCTGAGTAAGACGCAGAGGACCCTGCCTTTCCCAGGGATGGTTCCAAGGTGGGGGAAAAACGAGAACTCAAAAGGTGGGTATGGGTGGGACAGAATGACGGTCGACCAATGAGATGACTGGTGTAATCACTCAGGTAAGATTGATTAAACCGGGATCCAATAGGGAAGCGAGTCACTGTGGCCTATAGAAGGCTGGGTCAGCAGCTCCTTCTGGCTTCCTTAAGGTGACCCTGGGATGGAGGTGACCCCTCCGAGGTTTATGCTGAGTGTGGCTGCACTTGCTTTTGTCCTGAGGTCTGGCCTGCAGCACAGCTGTCGGTCTCCCCCACAGTTGCACTGGCTCCCCAGAGGGCCCAGCCCTGTCTGACCCCCCGTAATATTTCTAATTGACCCAGCCCGCGGCCTCTCTCCTCCTCTTGCCCTCTCGGAGCGGGGAGTAGTGCTAACCGACACAGATGCGGCTGTCCTCTCCTGCACAGCACAGCCGGGGCCACCAGGGAAGACTGGGGGAAAGGGGTGGCTGGCCAGCAGTGAGGGCAGCATTGGTGACCCAGGGTGCAGTGAGCAGCAGGCAGGGAACCTGGCCTGTCCCAGCCCCCAGTGCTGGTTGGGTCTGCGTCACAGGCCATGCCTGGGGCAGCCCAGGTCCCTGGCTGCTGAGGCCCAGGCACTGGCGTCCAGGTGGGCACACAGCCTGCCCACCCATCCCCAGTGACACACAGACTGCGACTGCCTGCACATGCTGGGACTGCAGCAGGCACCTCTCCCCTGGGGTTCCCGACGCCCTGGAACGCTGGACCCTTCCACCCGCCTCTCAGAAGGGGCGGGGGGTTGGTTCACCCTCAGGCCCGTGGACACCCAGCCTGTACCCCCCTTACCTGAGCTCGGGACACAGGCACACTAAGACAAACAGAGGTGGTGATCCAGACCTACCCTGGGACCCTAGCTCCCCCCACTCCCAATCCAACAGGGCGAACGCCTCTGCTTGGGAGTTCACTGAAGTCACCCCCTCACTCCCAGAGAACCAGTGTCCATGGCGGGGTGCACCCAGAGGACCCCAGCTCGGCTGGCTGCACCCTGATGGCTGAGTCCAATCCCAAACCCCTGGTGTGCACTGTCATTGCAGCCCGGCCCGTGTCCAGCCAGGACATCGGGGCCAGCAGGACACCCAGGAATCCCAGGACCCATGGACCGAACCCCCTCTCCCGGAATCAAAGCAGCCCCGTGAAGCAGAGAAAAAGGAAAAGGAGGAGGTGAGTGACTTCTCCACTTTATTCCCCAGCCATGCACAGATGGGGTCCGGGTGACACAAGGCAGGAGCCAGAGCCAAGCACACCCTCGCCACATACACCGCGGGGGAGGAGGCTCGGGTGCCACCACACCCTCTGCGCTGTGCAGAAATGGGGCCAGGACAGTGGGGTCACCAGGAGGGAGCCCTGGGTCTGGTGGGCATGGCCAGCAGGCAGCCAGCCTCCTCCCGACATGGGAGCACGCGTGGTGGGGCCCCAGGAGCGTGGAGAGGTCACCACCAGGGACCCAAGAGTCCCTGTGCTGTCCATGTCCCATCTGCATCCCGCAGGGGTGGCAAGGCTGGGCCCGGCGTCTAGGTGATGACAGTGGGTGCGGTACGGCCTGTCCTCTCCTGCAGCTGCGACACCTTCAGGGCAATGGAGATCAGCGGGGCCAGCATGACCTGCAGGGACAGGAAGGGACGCTCAGCACAGCCCCAGCCCGGGGTGTCTGCATCCTCCGGGCCGCTGTTTCCGGGGCTCCCCAAACGCACCCTCTTCCCCAGATGGCAGCCTGACGTGGAGAAAGCTGCAGCTGAAATTAATGTGCGTTTTTAAATCTTTTGCAAATGGCAGGTGGAGGGGAGGGACATAAAAAGGATGCGGACAGACCGGCTCCTCGGAGAGGGACAACCCAGGGTTCCCCACTTCCTCTTGCGGTCACCCAGACCTGCTGTGCAGACCCCACGGCCCGGTGCGCGGCACAGGCTGCTGGGAAGCTGTCAGCGCACAGCACTCTCTGTCCCTGTCTGCGATAAAGCCACTCCCGAGTACAGGAAGTGTCCATCATCACCCTCACAGACAAGGCGGAATGACAGCCGGCAGGACTGAGGAGGGGACACGGGGATCCTGCCCACGGCGATCAAGCTTCTGTTCCTTTTGCTTCCTCCTGCCGTCTCCAAGGCTCCCACACAGCAACCCGCAGCCTCAGCAGGGCGCGTCCCCAGCACAAGCTTAGGCCCCTGTCACTCGGCAGGGTGTCCTGGCTTGGCGATCGTCCCTGTGACTGGGCTGGGATGGCTACAGATGGCTCTGCCCACCCGACCCAGCCTGGAACGCACGCTGAGGCTGCTCCCTCTCTCAGCCGAGGACACGGGTGTCGCGTGGGGTGAACACCCCAACAGGGCTCGCCGGACCCCACGGCAGGTCTGCCTCCCCTCCCCAGAGACGCGGTGAGCAGCAGCACGTGATGGTGACAGAGCACCGAATCCCTGCTCCCCAGGGTGCCACCCCAGACTCTGCAGCCACCCACTGCCTCGTCTGAGGCAGGGAGGACCCGCTCCCGGGGAGGACGGGCGCCCACACAGCTCCCGCTGGGAAACCCAGGTGCCCAGTGTCCGTCAAGCAGCCGGGGCCATCACACAGAGGACGGCGGAGGAGGCCGCGCAGCGTCACCTGGGGGTCCTGGCTGATCTTGGCCACATCCTTCTCGTAGCTGTCGATGTACAGGCGGATGGTGGCCCCTGCGCTCCCAGTGCCGCTCAGCCGGAAGATGACACGGGACCCGTCCGCAAAGAGGAGCCGCAGGCCCTGGGGACAGTGGGTGGGGGTGGTTTCCTGACCACACAGCCAGCGAGCCTGAGCCCCCGCCGTGGGCTGTGGTGCAGCCCAGCCAGGACAAGGGAGACCGGGCCTCAGGACGCTGGGGACACGGGTGTCTCTGTCCCCACTCCCTGCTCCCCGGGCCACTGTGCTGTGTGAAGCTCAGAATGTGAGCAACGCTGCCAGGTGCAGATCAGACCTGCGGCTCAGGATGGTGACACGGAGCCACAGAGGCCCGGCAGGCCCTGCCCGCTGATGCCGGCGTATCAAAGGGACCTGTGGGCTGCCTGCCCCTACTGCTTCTTCCAATTCCCAGAGTCCAGCTGAGCCCACTCTGTGACAGGCAAGGTGACTGGGCTGAATGCTGGTGACCAGCCTGCTGCCTTTGGTTCAAAGCAGCCAGTGAAGGAGCCCTGGTCACCTTGGCGCCAGGCCGGTCCAGGTTCCTGGCATGGTATCCTGCACACCCCTGGGCCCAGTGGCTACAGATGTGAACAGTTAGTTTCTAAGTCCAGTACGGCCTATTAGGTAATTCAGGCTGGCCTTAAATTATGTGGTCCGGGCTGGCCTCCAACTCGCAGGGATCCTTCTGCCTCAGCCTACTGAGAGCCGAGATTACAGGTGTGTGCCATCGTGCCTGGCTCAGGACTGCCTTACTTATTCGGAATCTAAGTGTGCAAAAGATACAAGTGTGACTGCCCCTCACATGGTGTCGCTCTGGGCAGCTCTGGAGGGGAAGAGCCAGTGGAGTTGTACCTAAGGCCACGCGCGTTTGGCTGCTTGGATTCCCAGCTCCTCTCACACCTGTGTGCCAGGGGACAACGCGAGGCGACTCCAGGGAGAGCACTCCGGCCAGAAACCCAGAGAGGACCGGGCGCGTGGGGGCGGGAGCCTTGCCAAACCAGGGCTCGGCCGCTCCCCATGCGCAGGAGAGCCCCTGGGGCAGCGGCGGGACCCCGCCCCCACGCGCCCGGTCCTACCTGGTTCTTGGAGACGCTGCCGTCCACCGGGTCGCTGTACTCGAAGTTGTCCGCCTTCTCCACCGTGTAGACCTTGTCATTGGCCAAGAACTGCTTGCCCACAAAGGCGCGGTCCAGCACCAGCGCCTCCAGGTCCTTCATCATCTTGCTGGCCGCCTCTGCGTCCACCTCCTCGTAGTCGTACCTGGAGGAGGCAGAGCAGCCCCGTCCAGCCCCGGCTGGGCCACAGCCCAGGAAGCTTCACGCCATCTGCACTCCGAGCTGGGTACTGGGCCGCCCCTGCCCAGGGCCGGCCAAGACGCCACCCTCCCTTCCAGGGCAGAGGGCTTCAGTGCAGGGGGCCTCGGGATCACCCTGACTGAGCGGCCACAGAGGACACAGCCGCGACATTTGGGGCAGCACTGTTCCCTCTGAGACCTGCCCTTCACCACCCTCTCGGCAGGGTGAGGGGTGACGGTCACAAATATTAGCCATAGGGTGAAGTTTTTTAATTCTCTAAATCCCAGCATGCTGGGAGGCTGAGGCAGGATGATCATAAGTTTGATCCCAGCCTGGGCAACTGGAGACCTTGTCTCTAAGTAAAAAATAAAGTTGAATTAAAAAGGACCAGGATGGGGGCTGGGGGTTTAGCTCAGCAGTGTAAGTGCCTGCTTGGCAAACACAAGGTCATGAGTTCGATCCCCGGCACCAGAAAAAAAAAAAAAAAAAAGGAACTGGCATGGAGCTCACCCACTTCATAGGAAAAGCAGCCCAAGTCCGGGAAAGTGACACCCACGCGTTTCCTACAGAGAAACACTGCCCACCATCCTTTTCACAACGGGAATACTGAGCTCCAACAAAATAACTGTCACAGAGCTGCCGTGACCGAGGCTGGGCAAACGGGGGTTTGTGGAAAACACTACTGGTTAAATGGGAAACAAACCAACACATGGTACGGGGGACAGAGCCAGGGCCACGGGCAAGCTAAGCAGGTTCTCCACCCCTGGGTGACACCCCGAGTGCCCCAGCAGCGAGAGCCTCTTCAACCCCGAAGCACGCATGCGAAGGGGCTGCCATGGTCTGACTATGTGCTCTGCGCAGACGGCGAAGGGCGCACTGCGGACACCAGGGGGCCAGCACTGAAGGACTGGGAGGGACAGAGCCTTGGGGACCGATTTCGCAGTTAGCAAAGGGATCTGGGTGAAGCACAGTTGTTCTTCTCGTTGAAGGTAAGGTGGTATAAGCCTCAGGGCTCTGGCGCCCACAAAACACACTCAGACCCGTTTCATTTCACCCTCTCAACATGGGTCAATATTCTCATTTCTAAAGATGAGAATCTGAGCACAGAGAGAGTTAAATGATTTATCAATTTGGTGAGAGGTAGAAATAAAATTCAAAGCCACTGTTCTGGATTCAAATCCAGTGCTTCCCCGGCCCCCAGCTGGGAGTGTCGTAAACGCTCCGGGCTCTGCTCCCCTCGCCCGTGGGAGGCGGACCCCAGCCTGGCCCCTCCTGGCGACAGAGCTGGCTCGTCTCTGCCTGAGCCCCGCTGCCCGGGACGGCCGCGCCTACCTGGTGAAGTAGTTACGGCCATACTTCTGCCAGTGGGCCCTGAGGATGTCCTCCACGCTCTGCTTGCGGGCGGCCAGGATGGACAGCCAGGCGAGCACGGCCCACAGCCCGTCCTTTTCCCGGATGTGGTCGGAACCTGCGGGCACAGCGGGCGGTACCGAGGGTGCAGCTCCTTCCAGGGCCGAGCTCCATGGCGAGCGGGGCCCTCGACGGGACCCACCCTGTGACTCCCAAAAGATGGGCAAGCCGGGCGGGAGGGACAGCCACGCTCTCTGCTGCCAGCTGGGACTGGGCTTCATGGTGAGCAGCTGCGACTCCCCAGGGTAGAAAACCACACATCAGAGCTGAAGCTCCGACCCCAAGACGTTGGCTACCGCCTCGATGCACACTACGCAGCTCGCTCCTTCTGCTCACCCTTCTCTCTGCGCACCGCGGCTCCCCCCAGCCGGCTACAGCACTCACATATCCGTCACTCGTCCCGAGCCACTCCCCTCACGGGGAATTAATAAAACCGCCCTTATCCCAGGTAACCCGTCACCACGGCTGGACTCTAAACACGCCTTAGTGTCTTTATTGTGGCCACGGGGTGCACTGGAAGCGGCAGAACTTCCTGGAACTCCAGAAACTTTTCTGAGATTACAGACACGCTTCTCGGCCCGTGACGAGGTCCAGGAAGGACGCTCTGTGAGACAGGGCTCTCGCTCTCAGCTCTGAACGTTCTTCTAACACAAGGCAGAGAGCAGACTGTCTCGATCTGTGTTCTGACCCCTCTGCGGACGTGCCTGCCCACTGCTTCACAGCCCTCGGCCAGCCAGGCCCTCAGCCGCGGCAAGGAGGCCTCGCTACTACTGCCGCTGCTGGCAGCCCTTGGTGTCACCCACATGGTGCTGGTTTTCCAGGCACAGGAAATGCAAGAGCTGTGGGGTCAGGAAAGCTCCTGCCCAGATTCCCCAGACAGCCCTGGAAGGCCAGGCAGCATGCCCGACAGGGCAGAGTGTGAAGCTGTGAGAACAAAGGTCGGGGTCCAGGGGGGACCCCGGGAAGCTGGAGATGCCAGGGACAGGGAATGTCTGCTGCAGAAAGCTCCAGGCAGCGAGCAAGGCCACCCAGGAGAGGCCACGAGCGACAGACGCCACACTGAGGCAGCACTGCCCAGGCTTCGGCATAACCACCTGGCTTTCCACGCTGACTTACGAGTCTGTCCGGGCCTAGGTGACCTGCCTGGCGAGCCACGGCTGGCCTTCAGAAACAGGACTGTCCCTGCCTGCAGTCACGGTAGAGGCCTGTAGTGGCCTATGACACTGTGACATCTCTGGAGGCTCGGTATGCCGCAGCTGGGGACACTGACTCTCCCTCGGACTTGCAGGGCAGTAACCGCCAACCTCTGAGATAAAGCAGATCTCTCATCAAGCGAAGAGGTGCTGTGTGGAGTCTTTGCTCCATTTTCACAAGGCCACGGTCACTTCCCACCCTCTGGCTCCAGCCGTTCCCTGTACTTCTCTGCATGCTCCCTAATAAGTTAAGCAAATAAACAGTGGCCAGTGGGAGAAGCCAGGCTGTCAGCCCCAGGAGTGCTGACCTTCCCGCACACCTGTATACCGTGTTACTCATCTTTGCCGTCACTGTTCACTCGTCCGGGGGCTCGGGAGACAGGCCACTCCTGACGCGCGAGGGCTGTGGCCCCGATGGTGAGGGGCAGGGCCACCCTTGCCCTCTGGCGCACACGTCTCACCACTGTGTGCCGGGTGCTGGGCATGGCTGCAGGGTTAATGTCTGCCCTGCTGGGTTTTGGTCTCCCTTTAGTCTTTCTTCTCCCCTGCTCTTCTCCCCTTTAAAGCAGGAACATTTGCCCTGCGCCTTTGTTTGCTGGATGCATTCAACTTTCCGTTCGCACTTTCACGGGGAAGCACAGCCAAGCGTCTGCCTTGAGGCTTACAGGAGTCTCTGGACCCGGACACCGGGTCCCCACCGCTGACACTGTCAGGACTCTGGTGACATGTACGTGCACTAAGTGAAATGCACGTCAGCCTTTTCGGGGCTGGGGTGGCATGTTATAGGCTGCATCAGAAATGTCCCCAGACAGCCTCGTGCTTTGGGAGCGTGACCGTGATGCGGGGTGCTCTCCCCATCAGTGGACTCACTCCCGGGGAACTCATAACCCAGTGTGCAGCTAGGAGCTGGCTGGAGACGGGCCGCCGAGGGGTGACCTGGGAGAGCACATTCTCCCCGTTTTCCCCGCTCTCTGCTTCCTGGGCACCATGGAAGGAGCAGCCTTCTGTCCACTGTACCAAGTCGCCTTGGAGCCCATCAGCCGTGACCTGAAGCTGAGCCCGAACCCCACACACACACGCTGCGGGTGTCGGGTGTTTTGTCCCAGTGCTGGGGAGGTGACGGAGGCACTGAGATGTCAACAGTCACACCCGCCTGGGGAGCTGGTACACGCATACTTGTGTGTCACAACTTGATCACCTTCGATCCCCTCTCTTCTGGGTTCCGTCACCTGTAATAAAGCCAAGCTGCCAACCTGCCGCACAACCATGGGGACCGCTGCAGGAGGCCAGGAGGGGACTCTGTGAGCCGCTAAGTACGGCCCCCAAGGCCACCGTGAATGGAGAAAACACCCAACGTACTGCGCACTGGTCTTACTATCCTTTGAGAAATGATGCTCTTTGTGCGTCTTGAGGAAGAAACAGAAGCAGCTAATCCAACATGCCCCTCCTCCGGCCGTGGGAATGGCTTTCCTGCGTGGACACGCACAAACCCCTGTTCCAGGTTGGCCCCCCCGTGGGCAGGAAGGCGGTACTGAGCTTGGCTGCGGGCTCTTGTTCCTGCCTCGGCTCAGGTCCACGGGCGCCAGGGATCCTGCCTGCTCAGCACCCCACACACCTGTCCCTCCACTTCAGCTCGCTCAGCACCTCGTGATCCATGCAGGCCCTGGCCCAGCTGGGGCGCTTGCCCCGGCCCTGGCCAAGCAGAATGCCAAGCCCCATGGAGTGGCCAGCGGCTAACAGTCAGGTTTAGGTGACAAGCAGCAACGTGGACATCTCTGGAGTGGCCTGGCCTCATGTGCCCACAGAGGCTGCCGCAGTCTGTCTGTCGTCTCTGTCTCCATCCCTACTTCTCCTCCGCCTTCCTGGGCATGGGTTGTCTCTGCCAGGCACTCGCACCCCAGACCCCACTCATCAGGCTGACCGCACCTGGGACTGCTTCAGCTCATCCCTGCCCAGGCGCCACCCTGACCCCTCTGCTCTCCAAAGCTGTGCCGTACCCTAATGACACCAGGCCACAGACAGTCCTCAGAGGGGGGCTGTCCCCAGACGGCCACTGCTTTCCCTGCCTGCCACGGCCGAGATGACTCCAGGCCACTCCAGCCCCAGCTGGAGAACCCCAGCCTCTGTGCCCAGCTCCCTCATCACACCAGGGAGCAACTTCCCTCCCCACTGGGCACCCTGCAGGGGGCAGCAGGACAGGAACCGTGTCCTAACGTGAGCATCACTGCACACCCAACACTCGGGAACCGGGCCAGCAGATCCCAAGGACCAAGAGACGGGCAAGACCCACCCTGCCTCACAGAGGGGACGTGGAGTGCAGGGGTCGCTTTAACAGAGTTAGCTGTCGTTAGGGCCCAGGCCTAGTTCTGCCGGGGCCTCCTGCCCAGGAGACCTGCAGACTTGGGGCGCTGTGACACCCGAGAGCTGAGCCTGCAGCCAAGCAGAGTCTGCAGCTCTGAGAGCCAGAACGGGCAGAGATCCAGACAGAAACCCTGACCCTCGCACCTGATCCGGAGGCAGGGTGGGCAGCCAGGGCACAGAGCTCACGCCTGGCACGGCGCCTGCTACGCTTTGCACACTTATGTTTCCTCGCCAGGCTGAGACTCCCCACCCCAGGCAGAAGAGCACACGGCCCTCCAAGGGGACGTCTCCAGAGCTCAGGAAGCATTTGAGGAATGAATTCACACCAGGAGTGCAAACCTGGTGGGGAGTTAAAGTGAAAAGACCTTTGCGGAGCGCTGACGATGCAGTCCCTGCGTTGTCACTCCCGGATGACGCGCGTCACCTATCAGCGTGCCTCCTCCGAGTGGACCAAGCTCAACCACAAGCTCATCTCCAGCCGGGCTTGCAAATCCCCTCCTGAGAGCCCCACGTCCTGAAGAGGGGCTGCGGAAGTAGAGGCCTACTGTGTTACTCAGCAGCTCCGGTGTCCCCACGAGCCACGGTGGACAGAGTGGTCCTTTGTCACTGGGGACACATGCGTGTCACTGTCCACAGTGAGGAGGAAGAGTGGCAAGGCCCCGCGAGACCAGCCTGAAGTGACAGCGCTGCCCGCTGGGGTCTCATCGCAGGACACACACCACCCGCTGGGCTGTGTCACGGGGCCCTGCTGTGTCCTGCTCATCTTGAGAGGAAGCTGCTGCTCCTCCTCGGAGGGACCTGCGTGGCCTTGGTGTCTCGGCTTCCTCTGCAGGTGTCCCCACAGCGGTGCGCTGACCCGGGGAGCTCTCGGCCCGATCCTCCTTTCCTCCCCAGCTAAAGAGAGGAAGTGGCGTTGAGTCCTCTCCTCAAGGATTCTCCAGGGACATGGGGGGACCAGCCACCTCCAGCCTCGTACAGGAAAAGACATCGAGAGACCTTCACAGCTCCCCTTCCAACAGCAGAAGCTGCTGGTCCAGAAGGAAGGGACCAGGGAAGCGTGAGCTCAGCCACTCAGTCACTGGGTCACCAGCATTTCCAGTCCCGTGCGGGCTCGATGGGACAGGACAGGGCCGTGAGGACGCCGGGAACAGCCCCGTGCGTGGGGAGCCTCTGTCCTGTGGGACCGGCAGGCAGGAGTCCCATCACCTAAGATGCTGTGACATCACAGCTGCAGGGAGCACAACGAACCACGCAACGCCCCGCAAACCGAGAGGGGGCCCGGCTGGCTCTGCAGTCAGGAGTGTCCCCGAGACGGCAGCCTCCCTTCTTCCGCACAGAGAAACACAGAACTAAAGTCCTGGCCCTCAAGCGGTAGGACTCGGACACCTCAGAGCTCATGGGCTCCTTCACGTCCACACTGAGAAACTTATAAAGAAGCTGCTGGAGGCTCCTGGCCGGGGCATGGAGGGAGACGGTGACACCTCTGTAAGGGAGGAGCAGGGCTCACTCAAACAGGCTCAGCCCAAGCAGTCACTGCACCGCAGGCCCAGGGCTAGGCAGCCCGGGTCACATAACTGCAACAATTTTTAAAAAATTTTTGAGACAGGGCCTTGCTGAGTTGCCAAGCTGTCCAGGCCCAGCTTGAATCTGTGATCCTCCTGCCTCAGCCTCCCAGAGTGCCAGAATTCCAGGCATGTGCTGCAACACTGTTTAACAATTTATCTTTAACACACTGTTTCTCTTAGCAATTTTCTCTTTTCCAAAAGGAGAGGGAGAGCATGTGCCCTGGTCTTACAATGCAGTCTCTCTTTGGACATAAAATAGATGAAGGGAAGATACAGTCGTGGTGGGCACTAGTTATTTGCTAAATGGGCTGACAAACAAGAACAGACTTGGGTAAGGAACAGTCTGAAGTCTGCCACCTTCCTTTGAAGGAATTAGTTCCATCAACATAAAGGAGGAATTTTCCTGAAAGGAGGAAAGACATCCGGTCTCCAGGAGGCCAGGGCTCAGGTCAGGACGTGACCTTCCGAGAGGAGCAGGGGTGACCACAGAAGTGTCTAGAAGCTGGTGCCGGGCCTACAGACAACATGAAGTGAAGGACAGCCAGGGAAGTAGGGCTGGGCGGTCTGGACACCACAGGACCAGAGGGGACTAGAGGGCTACTGCCGAACACGGAAGCAGCTCCTATTATTGGGTCTCTGGGCCTCTCAGTCAGTCACACAGTGGGCCCTCCTTGGCTCTAGGTCTGGCCCTTCTTATTCAATGCCTCCCACATGGGTGTCTAGGCCTAGACATTACTGAATGTACAACCAGCTAAAAGAAAAAGATAGAGTGGACAAGTATTTTTGGGTAAAGCTACACTATTAGGATTCCTTCCAGAATGTTCTTTTCAGGTTCCAGAATGTTCTGGAACCTTCAAATGGCACTGGCACTGTAAATAACCAAGACAGAGTAGTACATTCCAAGTTTCCCAATCTTTGCTGACACCAGAACTCGCTGATGGGATTAGTATTCTTCCACACACCCACACACTCGGGAAGCTGGTTCTAGACTTTTCTTCTAGTGAGCTCAGCACTGACACAGCTCCATGGGACAAGGAACCAAAAACAGACATGGCGCCTGGTTCCCAAGCATCTTTCTTTACCCATGAGGAGAACGAGCGATGGCCAGACTGGGTGGGATCACACCGGGAGGATTCCCTGAGAAGAATCCTGCAAGTTCCTGGGCACCCACGGGAATAACATGGTCCCATGCACACGTGAGCTAGAAAAGGTGCGAGTAGGGGCCTGTATTCTCCATTACAGACCCAGGACTCGGAGACCATCTGTTCCCCATGGACACTGCTCAACCCCAAATGCATCTTGCTTACTGCCTTCCAAGCCTATCAAGTCAGTGAACTGCCAAGGGCACAGCCGCCCTCCCGCGTTGGCGCACTGGGAACTTTGTGTACACCTCTGCCTCAAGTCTGCCAGCGCTTTCCCTCGCCTGGGTTTGCAGGAAAGGAAAAACCCAGATTGTGTTCCATTTACTGCCTCAGCTGCAAGGCTGAGAGAACGCTGGGCTTTGTCGTCTTTTTTTGTTAGAGGGTGGCTGTGGGGTTCTAGAGATCACGACGGCCGGTCCCTTTATTTCAAAATGTTGGGCACAGCTAATAGAACACACACAGCCACGTGAGTACCTTGCTTGGCTGGAGACAAGCACACAAGGGAAATGGCCACGTGGGTGAACAGATGCTTGGAAACACTGGGCATGGTGGCACACGCCAGCCAACCCGGCACTCTGGGAGGCTGAGGCAGGAGGACTGCAAGTTCAAGCCCAGTCTGGACAGCTTAGTGACTTAACAAGACCCTGTTGCAATGTAAAAATTGAAAAATTTAAAAAAAGGGCCAGGGTTATAACTCAGTGTGAAGGTCCTGGGTTCATTCCACACAGTACTGCAAAATAAGTAATAATAATAATAAAATTAATGTAGGTAGAAGAGGTAGCGGGAAGTCGGGGAGGAGGCGGGCAGTCATGTCCATATCTGGACAGGCCACAGGCGGAGTTTAAGGTCTGGTTCACCCTGGAGCACGCCCGATCCCACCCCTTCTTGCAGGCACACCCCCCTTACAGACACGCCCCCTTACGGACACTGACTACCTTCCCCCTCACCGGCCCTCCCGCTCAGTCCTGTGCTGACGGTGCCTTCGATTCACCTCCTGCCTCAGCATACTGCCCTGGCAGACGCGGCCTTCGGGGGTTAGGGGTGTCCTCTGGGCTGCAGGTCCCCCTCCCTCCCGAGGGCACACCCTTCACCAGTGCTTTTATAAATAAACGGCGACTTGATTTAGCACGTGGCGGCCACTGCTATTTCGGGGCTATCTCAGTCGTCTCCGCTTTCGCTGGGGGTGGCAGCTGAGGGAAGGGGAGTCAGCCCAGGGGATAGCTTACCGGTCCCAAAGCTCTCCTCTCCGCACAGGGACAGTTTGCTGGCATCCATCAAGTTCCCGAAAAACTTCCAGCCCGTTGGGGTCTCGTACAAAGCAATCTTGCTAGCGCTCGCCACCCTTCAAAGGCAAGAAGCCAAAGTCACATCATGGCGGGACCGTGACGGCGGGGATGGGGGGCTGGCACCGTAACCAAGGGTCTGACCCCACAGAGTCGGGGTCTGCATGATTCCGAGGGTGGGAAAGCCAGAGAAAACCGGGGCCCGGCGGGCTGCTCTGTGCGGACGTGGGGGGGGGGGGGGCCGCCGGACGGCAGCGAGAGGCAGCAGCGGGAAAGCCGGCTGTTGGGGCGCTGTGAGCCCCTCCTCCGGCTCAGCCTCTTCTGTGACCACTGCGTGCAGAGAAAGAGCAGGGTCTTGACAACCAGGCAGCACACAGCGAGGGCGCAGGAGGGCGGCGTCTGATGGGGAAAGGGACAGGCCAGGGGGACCATGCCACACAGCAGGGCGACGGGAGCCCAAGGTTTGGCCGTCAGGGACGGTGTCATGTGCGCCAATCAACAGTCCCCCCGCCTGGCCTTTCACTCCTCTCTGGAGATCCTTACGTCACCTAAAAGCCTCGCGCAGGGCCGAGGACACGTCTCAGGGGCAGAGCGTGTGCTTAGCATGTGTGAGGCCCAGCTTCCACCCCAGCACCAAAACCAAGCACCGAGCGAGTAAATAATAAAAAGGAAAACTTTAACGGACACGAAAATAAACCCTTTTCCTTTATACAGAGAAATTACCCAAAAAGTCTCACCCACAACTTGCCTGAGACCTATTTCTTCCTAGCAAAGCAATTCAGGTCCAAGTCTAGTGCTGCAGGGAAATGGAGCCAAGGGATTCTGAAACGAGGCGGGCGGGCGGGCGGGCAGGGGTGCTGGGGTGGGGTCTCCGCGGGGCCAGCAGCTTCTCTGAACGTCAGAACTCAGCTGGCGCCAGGCACGGGGGGCCTCATGGGGGGACTCGGGGTGGCCGCAAACCAGGTGCAAGACCCGGAGCTGAGGCGGGGCTCTGGGTCCTCTGACTTCTCCCCGGCCCGACTCCACTCACGACTCCACTCACGGTGCCGACGCTGGGTCTCCACCCGCAAAACCAGGCTAAACACAGCGCTCACCTCACGGGGTTGGTGTGAGAATCAAATGACTTAAAACAGAAAGCATTCAGGTCCAGGCCGAGGTGGCGCTGGTCAAGGGTGCGTGTTTGAACAGTCTGGGCTCATGCTGCCCGCGCTCCCTGCCTGGGACCGGTGATCTTTTCCTTCCTTCCTTCCTTCCTTCCTTCCTTCCTTCCTTCCTTCCTCCCTCCCTCCCTCCCTCCCTCCCTCCCCGTCTCCCTCCTCTTCCTTCCATTTGTGTCTCTCACACACACACTTTCTCTGTTCACTCAGCAAACATCTCCTGGGCACACGGTATGTCCCAGTGACACTTTCCCTGTCTGTCCCCCCCACGTTATGGGTTCCTTTTGATTCTTCAGTTGTCTTGGATGTGTGTCCCTAAGCCAGCTGTACAGAGGTCTCTAATGGACAGACATACACATGAGCCGCGCTGGACTCCAGCTGCTTGTTTTCACTGGTCTCTACTGACCAGAGATGGGGTGCAGTGACCTTTCTGTCTCACCTACTGGAGCTTTCCACGCAGCCTGTGGGTGAATCAGAACCACAGAGCTGGCGGCGCCCAAGCACCCTGGGGAAGCCAGAGTCCCTTACAGCGGCTGTGTCCCCTGCCCACACCACAGCCAGAGCAAAGGGTGCAAAGAAGGGCCCCCACCACACTCAGCCGGTGGCACTCCACCCTCACCCACTCGGTTTCTAAATGACCACGGCGCAGGCACACACACAGCTCTTAGGTGCTGGGCCACAGCGGTCCGGCGAGGGAGCCGAGTCCCCGCCCTCTCTCAGCAGCGCAGGGCGAGGCTAGCACACACAGTGGAAAGTGGGGTGAAGTGGGGCAGTGGAGTACTCAGAGGGGTGCCGGCTGGGTGCTGAACCCCCATTCCGGAAACACCGGCACACTGGGCGCCCAAGGCAGCTGTGCTTGGAGGCAGCCAGGTCCGGCAGTGCCGGGGCCCATGAGGACCCGGTGGCCCAGACACGCACCTGTCCAGGGCACCGCTGGTGGGCATGCTGCGTGCGAAGCCGCGGACGCCGGTCTGCTGGAAGTACGGAATGCTGAAGATGTTGGCGGCGATGACGGCCACGGAGTCCGAGGGGTTCACGAAGAAGCCGTGCTTGCCCAGGATCATGTTGCGGTCCTGGCAGGGAACATGGGGGAGCCCAGTCACCACACGGCCGGCCGCAGCTCAGGGGCTCGGAGCTCCCAGCTCACCCGGCTTCCAGCCTGGGTTTCGTCCCTAACAGATCTGCACGGTACCCTGGGCGAGGTGTTCAACAAGGGCACGATGCCCCTCTAGGCCCAAACCTGCTACCCCCAAAGCTGGCCGATGTCCCCAGCTCTCCCGGAGGACAGGGCACGAGGGAGAGGGCACATGTGAGCTGCACTGCCCTGAGGAACAGTGGCAGGTGCAGAGGGAAGGCTCCTGGGTCCCTTTCCCTTCACCGGGGACCCAAAACGCACTGCCGCCCTCTCCCTGCAGCAGGAGCAGGACACAGTCACACCACTCCAGAGGGTGGACAGCACCTGCCACCACCCCGAAAGTCCCCAGGTCCACGCAAGACCGGCATCTTCAGGATGCAGTGACTTCTAGACCCGCAGAGAACAACAGCAACAACAGAAATAAATTTTCCACTTTAAAATAAACACGTACAGATCTGACTCTGCTAGAGACCAGGAGGGGCCCCAAGCCAGACCCGAATACACCTTCTCCTTTGCAAGCCCCCACCCCGCTGTTCCCAGGTAAATAAAACCACTCATCAAGATTTAAACTGCAGAGAAAGAACAAAAGGTTGATTCTTTCAACAGTCTTCACACGGGCTATAAAATTACAGTTTTATCACTGATGTGAATAAAGGAATAGGAGATATTTTTGGGTTTTTGAGACTGGTTCTCACTATGTAATCCAGCTGGTCTTGAACTGATAGGGAGCCTCCTGCCTCAGCCTCCCAAGTGTTGGGATGACAGGTGTGTGCCACTACAAGCTTTTCAGAAATTAAATGATCAGCCAGCTGAGGACAGAAAGCTGCCTGGACTAGGGTGTCCAGGCTCAGCAGCCCACAAAACTCCCCAGTCCACTGCACCTAGGCCCTGACCAGTGCAGCCCTTCCCCCACCTCACCCCCATAGACTGAGCGTGGCCACCCCGAGCTGTACTCACCCCATCTCCATCAAAGGCAGCCCCAAAATCATGCTCTCCTGACTTCATGGTTTCCACCAGGTCGGCCGCGTAGGTGAGATTGGGGTCGGGGTGGTGGCCACCAAAGTCCTCTAGGGGGACGCAGTTCACCGCCGAGTTGGCCGGGGCGCCCAGCTCCTCGCAGAGGATCCGCTTCACGTAGGGGCCCACAACTGGCCGAGCACAAGGGCGAGGGGAATGGGCCGTGAGGGGGTGACAGCAAGAGTGGGTTAAGGGACACCCAGGAAGAACTCAGGGCTCCAGTGGGGCAGGACGAGGCCGAGCAACAGCTGCCCATGACACAGACCCCGGCCTCCCGCTGCCTCTGTGCTGCGGAGCCTCAGCTGCCCTTGGCCTCCCTGCCACACGCCCGCCCCGAGGTGGCAGCAGCCGCAGGAGCAGAGTCCCGTACCGCCATGCATGGCATCTATGCGGATCTTCAGCCGGCTGGGGCCAGAGAGCAGCTCTTTCAGTGCGCTGAAATCGAAGATATTCCTCAGCATGGCGGCATAGGCTTCCACCGAGTCCACGATTTCCACTGTGAGGACAGGAGAGGTTAGGAGGGCGGGCTTGGCCTGAGCTCAGAGGACCATCCCAGGGCAGCCCGAGGGGACTGGACTGTGCGTGACGTCTTATACCAACTGAGTCCTCAGAGGCAAACACTACCAGTCCCATCTTATGGGGGAGGAACCCAAGGCCCAAAAGGTGGGGGAACCTGCCTGCCCCGACCTGCCCTGCCTACCCTGCCCTGCCTGCTCTGCTTGGGCATGGGGTTTCCCATGAGGCTGGATAAACTCTGCCACTCTGCCAAGCATGGTGGCACATGCCTGTCATTCCAGCACTCAGGAGGCTGAGGCAGGAAGATAGCTGTGATTTTTTTTAAGGCAACTTGGTGTACACAAGACAGCCTTGAACTGCATAGTGAAACCCTGTCTCAAAAAAAACCAAAAAAACAAAAACAAAAAACCTAACAAAAAAAAAAACCACACAATGGTAAGAAATCAGATTTTAAAAAGCTTAAAAAAAAAAAAAGATAAAACAGGGTCTCACTGCCTCGCCTAGGCTGGCCCTGAGCTCAAGGAGTCTTCCTGCCTCAGCCTCTCAACTTACTGGGCTACAGGTTCAGGTCACTGTGTCCGGTTCAAAAAATTGTCTTTCATGAATCACTTTCTATCTGTACTGCTCACAGAATAAAATAAACGCAAGAATTGAGTACTGTTACTGTTTTGTTATTTACTGGATTTTCAGGGGTTCTGCTATTTCAAGGCCAGGAGGAGTTTGGGGAGGTCTCTGTTGGTGTCTCCTGCCCTGTACCCTTAGGCGGCCTTGCAGTCACTCAGGGGCCCCTGCGTCTTTGTCAGGTTGCCCCTGTCAGCTCTCCGCGGGTGTAGCCTATGCAGCAGCGCACAGGACGGGCACCCCAGGGTGAGGCCAAGGCACAGTAGATGAGCCCTAAGCCTCCCCGCTGGGCATCCCAGCCCTGGGGGCAGCAGCAAAGCGCTCCCCATGGCTGCCTCGGCAGGGGGTTCAGGGGGACCAGGCACAGGGTCAACTGGTGGGCCTGGCCGTGGGGCACGGACAGGGCGCGGACAGAACACAGTCATGCCTGTGAAGGGCTTGAACTTGTTCTCCAGGTCGAACTGCTGCTTGCCCAGCACGCTCAAGTCCACCTTCAGGTCCGGGCAGATGGCGTACTCCTCGATGGTCTTGCTGATCTGGAAGATCTTATCTGTTATTGCCTCGGGAGCAGGGCCTGGGGACGCAACCGTGGACACGGTCACCGTGGAAATATGGAGGGCTGGAGCCCGGCCACCCCATGCAGCACAGGGACCCTCAGCACGCCGATGGGGTGGGCATCCTTCGGCGGGGGCAGGAGTCAGCGCCCCTGCACGGCCATACGGGCATGGGAAGCATCTCACAGCCGTGGGCCAAGCCGAGACCCCCTCCCCTCCACGGAGGAAGTGCCCCACTGCCCCCCAGCGCCAGGCCGCCTGGCAGAAGCACTCACCCCCATTGGAGATGTTGAACTTGATCCCAAAGTCCCCGCTGGGCCCCCCCGGGTTGTGGCTGGCCGTCAGGATGATCCCGCCGATGGCTTTGATCTTCCTGATGAGGCAGGACACGGCCGGGGTGGAGAGGATCCCATTCTGCCCAATGACCAGGCGACCAATCTAGGGCAGGAGCCAAGCACACTCAACATCCTGAGGTCACCAGACCTTGGAGCCGCGGCCCGGCGGGCAGCGGGGACCCCAGGCGGCACCTGCCCTTTGGCCACCGCCACACCAGCGGGCAGGGGTGGGGCGGTTTGGGCGCTGCGGGGTCTGACCAGGCTCCTTCGGGTCCAGTTCAGGGTGCATCTTTTCAAACACAGTATTTTTATTCAACTCAGCCCCCTTCAGCCACAGGGAGAGAGGACGCGGGTTTCTGGGTTAAAGGGTCCTCCTGTGGAGGAGGCCTTCATAAAGCCAGTTCTCACGGAGCAGGGAGAAAGGCAGCGCTGACACCAAGACCAACACAAAACCATCCAGTCAAGCTGGGACTTCTGGTGTCCTGGATCCACCTCCTGGGGTCAGGGACCCCACGACAGCACCGCAGGATGAGGCTGCCTGTGGCTGGGACTTTCCCTGCAGTCCAGCCTGACTTTCCTGAATCTCCCACCGAAGGACCCAGCCTGGCGCCTTACTCTCCCCGTGCTGAAATGACAATTTACATCTGCTCCAACATGGCCCAAGTCGGACAAGCTCTATCCATTTCTCTGACATCTGTGGAAAAGATAGGAATGCTCTATGAAATAGACCTGGAGCCAAGGGGACGGCCGGGTCCCTTGGGGGTGCTTGTCCAGGATGCTCCGCCTGCCAGCCTCGACAGCCTCCCACCCGGTGCAGCCCACTACCAAACCCCTAAAGCAGCCTGTTCACTTCTGCCCTCTGGGCTCTCGAGGTCGCTCCCTGAACAGCAGCCACCCTGGGTGCCTGGCCCCTGCCCGGGGCTGCAGGCAGGGGCTCCGCAGGCCAAAGGAGCTGCACCGGGGCAGTGTCCACGCCAACAGCTGTCTCGGAGCTGCCTGGTACCCTCCGCACCTGGCACCTTGCATCCCTTTTCACCACTGCTCTGCCCGAGCCCATTACACAGCCGGAGACACTGAGGCACAGGGCCCGACACCACGGTTACACATGCTGACAGGACGGGCCAGGCAGATGAGATGCTCACATGGCCAGGGACAGCACAAGACCTCAGCCCACAGAGGGCACGGACGCCAGGAGAGGAGCCGGGAGAGGGCAGCCAGGGCAGGGCGTGCACACCCAGCTCCCCGTCCTCGCCTTGGCTTCTGCACAGAAGTGGTTCAAGCCGAGTGGACAGAGGCTGAACTCCACCCGGGCCCCTCCACTCCAGCATCCTCACGGTGGGTCTGCAGGTGCAAGGTCACCACTGTGAGACCAAGGCGGGGACAGTGAGGGGACCTCGAGACGGACAGGGTCACGTTACATGCCTCGCAGCCCAGGAAGGCACTGAGGGCCTCACAGGGCCTGTGACTCCCTGGATGGCACAGCTGCTCCCCAGCTTCCCCACCTCCCCGCCTGGACACACCCCGCCCTGCCAGCCTGAACCCACCCACTCGCTCAGCCTCGGAACTCCCCGGGCATCTGACGTGGAAACCCAGCTCCTCGGTCAACCCCCAAAGACCCCAACACAAGACCTGGCAGCTGCGTGTGCACCCCTGCTCCAGCCCATCTTGCTCCCAACAACCCAAGGGCCCTTCGACATTAAATTGAACATCCACATGTACAAGGGAATATTACTCAGCCTTTAAAAAGGAGATGAGACTGGAAAGATTCACAGAGTGCACGGGAAAGTGAAGAAGTAGAGATAAAGGAGATAAAAAGGTGATCCGGTCTGCGCCACGACCTGGGCAAAGGCAGGGACATCACACAGAGACAAGGGCCATGTGGTGAGGAGTCTAAAGTGGTCAAAAGCAGAGACAGTGGCGGGAGGGGTGCTGGGCTCGAGGAGTCGAAGCTCCTTGGGGGTGGAGCTCCAGTTTGGCAAAATGAGAAAGTTCTGCACATCTGTTGCACAACCACATGCCTGTGACACAACTGCTCACTTCAACACAACTGAGACACTTTCACTACACTTTTTAAAACCAGCCACCGAATTCAAAGTTGATTCTCCTCTCCCGGACACGCGTGTAACTGGAAGGCCGAACATGGATCGATCAGAAAGAAGGGAGCCGACTGGGATCCATGCGGATTGTCTACTGTGAGTCTTGGAAACATTACGCTAATGAAGTAACAGAAAAAGGACAAATACTGGCCAGGCACCACGGTACAGGCCTGTAATCCCAGCTACTCAGGAGGCTGAGGCAGGAGGATGCCAACTTTGAGGTCTGCCTGGACAACTTCGGGAGACGCTGTCTCAAAACATAATTAGGGCTGGGGCTGCGGAGGTAGCTCGGGGGCAGGTGTGGGCCCTGGGTTCAATTCCCCAGTCCCACAAGAAAGGGAAAGTACTGGATGAGTCTACTGACAAGAGGAACCTAGCATAGTCAAAATCACAGGGACGGAAAGCAGCAGGAGGTTCCAGACCGAAGGTGGGGGAACAAGGGCAGCCCCTGTCCAGGAGGGTGACAAGTCCAGTGGCGGACAGGGCGAGGGCCGCGCACCACCGCAGAGTCACCAAGGCGCTGGATGAGTACAGCGCAAGGCTGAAACGCTCAGCCGATGCTGAGTGCACGGCGCCTCCCTGGCCCAGCCCGGGCCCCGGGGCCTCAGCTATTTCCCTGCCCTCCCGAGCCTCCTGCCTGAGGACTCAAACCTGCCACCAGCTCGGCAGTGACTGCAGCTGGACACTTGTGGTGGGTGCAGCCAGTGTGTGCCAGGCAAGTGCTCTATCCGCAAGCTCCCTGTCCAGCCCCAGCCTGGACGACTATTGTCCATTACTTATCTGGAGGCCGGGGCTGGCCTTAAACCTGTGATCCTCCCGACTCAGCTCCGCCAAGTGCTGGGATTACAGGCCTGCACCCCTACACCCAGCTAGGGGGACGTCCGCGAAGGTTAACTATGGTCTGTAAGCCATAAACGCACCGGGTTAAAGCGTACTGAAGAGGTGAAAGTGAAACGGCCTCCAGTTGGTCCATCAGCCTTCAGGAAAGGGAGCATTTTGCAAAACTGGTGGTGGATGGTCATCCTGCCTCCAGAGTCCTCCCTGCGGTCCCACCACAGCCAGAGCAGTGTGAAAACGACCAGGAAAAGCAGAAAGCAAACCTTTCAGACTCTGCGGGCTTCACCATGGTGCAGAGCCCACCACGCCGCTAGCTGCAAAGGAGCCTGCCTGGCCAGCACAACGCTTCCCACGCAGTGCTATTTTTAATAAGGAATGTCCTTGAAAAAGCTGGAAAATATTGCCCGGGCAGCCACAGCTACCAAACACGGCTCTGCATTGAGTCAGTTACCGGCCCCGGATGCATTATTTAGCACAGCTCCAGATGGTAAATCCGAGAAAGCTCTGGAGTCGGCCTGAATCACACATTCCACCCCCTCGCACAGAAATGAAATGCAGCCAAATCTATCACAGCCGAGGGGACAGTGTACCGGAGCCTCGCCACAGTCCAGATATATGCAGAGAAATAATGTCCCCTCCGTCCCTTTCCAAAGATTAAAAGCATCTTAATACTGTTCCCCATGCGGCTCTCGTCAAAGAAGAAATTTACGGCACGTCACATTTTATCTTAAAAATGTGTGTGCTTCATAATAATTTCATATCTGAGTGCTTTATCAGCAACTTCTATGCAAGAGACATTCGGATCCTGGGGATCAGGAGGCCTCATCTGATAAACAGCGGGGCCACAGACACTTTCTTCTACTTTCACTTCACGGGGTTTTTTGTTTTGTTTTTCCTTTTTCATTTAGTTTTTGCAAACATACATATGGCTTGGCACAGGAAAAACAGACTGATACCAAACACCCAACACAGTCTGTTGCCAGGCTGCATTTCACATCCTCAAAGCTGGAATTTCCTCCAGAAAAGAAACACAACAGAAGACAGACAGCTGCGGACGCGTGCGGGGACTGAAAGGAGTGGCCTCCACGTCTTCACTAAGCGAGATCCAAAAAAGCTGAGCTTCACCTGGACAGCTCGCAGGCCCAGGCCCCAGGGAAGTCCGCAGAGGGGAACCAGCAGCGCCCGGCACCTCGAGGCTACCCACCGCCTCCTAGGGCGGCAGATCAGCACCCTCTGCACAGTCCCCCCGGCACCATTCTCCAGCTGCAGTGCCCCCTCCAGTGTGGCTCACAGCAGCCACCACCTCCGCTCTGCCGCACAAGCCCCACACATGGCTCCACTGCGCTCAGGGTCATTACAAACAGCGCCCTGCCACCGTCACCTGGGAGGTCACACTTCACTTTTCCATCCCTCCCGGCACTGCCACCTGACTCCAGAGCTCTGCACATGACAGCGGGCCTGGCTGGGTCTTCCTGTCTGACAAGCGACGGCAATTCAGCAAGGAAGCCTGACAACAGCACCACAACACCCCCACCGCAGCCTCGCATGCAGGCCAGGGCGCCCCGTGCAGGACAGAGAGATGAACGCTTGAGGGCAGGATGCGATTTTAAAAAGCCTCAGAAGCCCGGTGTGGTGGTGCATGCCTGTCGTCCCAGCACCCAGGAGGCTGAGGAAGAAGAATGGCTGCAAATTCGAGACCAGCCTGGGCTACAAAGTGATTTCAACGTCAGCCTGAACTGCATAGTGAGACCCTGGCTCAAAAAGACAAAAAAACAAAAAGCCTTAGGGCAGCAAGAGACAGAGCACAACAACCAGGTCCTGATGCCAAAGTGACTCCCACAAGTCCGGAGTCGTTTCTGACACAGCCTCAGAAGTCACCATGAGGGGTAAGCAGACGTCAGCAGCCCAAGGTGCACGCCCTGCACATATCTGTGCACATCTGCACACTTCTGCAAAGCAGGGAGCCTGCGGAGAGCCAGAGGCGAAGACACTCATCCCATACCAACCCCGTTGGCAGCCGCCATCTGCACTATGGTCTCCACCGCTGATTTATTGAAATACCGCCCGTCTCCGCCGACCACGAGGGACGAGCCCTGGCGGTCCTTCAGGTCAATGGAGTAGAATATGCTCTGCACGAAGTTCTCCAGGTAGCACGGCTTCTCCTCAAAATGATAGGTTTTCTTCCTCAGCCCACTGGTTCCAGGTTTCTGGTCGTGGTAGGGGGCAGTGGCAAACGTCAGCAGCGGGAGGGGACCCTCGTCCACCTTCCTGTAGGCCCCAGAAATCCATTCTTCAAAGTCACTCATGGTGCATACTCTGCACGGCTCGGCGAGGGGCCCCGATCGTCCGTCCAGCCTGAAGCTGCAGCTACATAGAGGACTGGCCAGGCTCCGTACTTGTGAGAAAGATCAGCTAATTCCTCGTGCTGGGGACAGCGTTCCCGCAGGCCACAAGCCCACCAGCACCAGGCACAAAGCAGGTCCTGCAAGCTGCCCAGAGCAGAGGGCTTCTGCCCACTTAACCAGACCACTGTCCTGTGGCAGCTTTCGCCCGGCTCCCGTCAGGGCAGAGGTGGCCCCAGAGCCTCACCCTGTGGGCACACACACTCCGGGCAGCTGTCAGGCTCCCCCCGGCCGGGCGGCGGAGAAACCGAGACGCAGGGTCCCACACAAGACACCTGGTGCGGTGGGGAGAGCTGCTCCCATCAGCCTTGAACCAGGGCCCTGGACACTCCCGACTGGGGTGGCCCTGTGCCACCAACGCCGCCCCAGCCTTGCGGCAAGTTAAAGGTCAGTCTTAAAATGGAAGAGGGGAGCTCAGTTACGCTGGTCTCTTCTGTCACTCTTGTTTGGATGCCCAAGGGGTTTTTACCTTCCACAAGCAACCCAGAGTCGGGAAAGCATCGCCATCCAACCCAACGGGTTTCCTCACTGGCCACCAAGAATTGAACAGAACAGTATTCAGTTCCAGAAAAAGATGCCTATAAATATGTCCTAAAACCCAAGCATGGTAAAAGCCAAGTGTGCTGGTGCATGCCTGTAATCCCAGAGCTCTGGGAGGCTGAGGCAGGAGGACCACATGTTTGAGTCCAGCCTGAGCAACTCACTGACTTAACAAAAGCCTCTGTCCAACTGACAAATAAAAATGGGCTGGGGATCAGCTCAAGGCTAAGGCTCTAGGTTCAAACTCCAGTACTGGAAAAAACAAACAAACAAAAAACCCCAAAAATCCAGATAGCTGACATTTGATGTAGTTTACTGAATACTGAAAATTTATATGATAAATATACCTTGAAATAGACAATGGTTGGTCATTTCCTCAAATTAAAGCTAAAGTAAGGATAAAATGCACCAAATCCTTGAAAACTGCATGTAGGAAAGGAAGAAATACACAGTCTCCCGAGTTCATAAGGCTGACCGAGTTTTTAGTACAATACCATCAACACAACATCAACTTTAAAATATTTTCGCAGTTTTAAATAGACTTGACTTTTCAGGAGACATTTGCAGGGACGCAGTTTGCCTTTTGCATGGGAAGCACCCCGAATATTTAAAACTATCTTACTCAGATAAATTGAACCAATCCCGTGAGACCTGGGGTTTTCCTCCTGACCCAGAGCAGCCAAGTGGGGCCCACTTGGGAGCGTGGGAGGGGCAGGGTGTGCGAGGCGGGGCTCAAGGCTTCCACCCTTTGTTGTACAGAAACAGCTGAGAGTTTCCCCCTAAGGTGTGCGGCAGCGTCTGGCACAGATGGCACGGGGGCCGCCGCCCACCCTCTCCAGGCAGCAGCGTCCCAGCGTCCTGAAGCCCCAGGCTGCGGGGGCAGGCGGCCCCCCAGGTGCCGGGCAGCCCAGGCAGCAGGCAATTCTTAGTAGAAACCCAAACTACAAATAGAGGGCAAAATAAAGGCAGGTAATGGGAAATTGGGGGATGGCTCTTTTGCAAAAGGGAAGGGACTGAGATGGGGGGAGGTCCAGGGAGGAGGACACGTGAGGCCCACATGAGGACTGCACCTGCGTTCTGCACGCAGGCACCGACAGGGGGACTCGCTCTCCAGGCCCGGCCGTCACACAGAGAACCAGGCGGCCAGAACCGCCGCTTCAGTCGGCTCGCTGAGGGCTCCAGGTTAGTTTCTTTACAGTAAAATTCTTTAGAAGTTAAGGTTAAAAGCAACTTTCTGTTATTCCTGGCGACCCACCCACGGTGTGTGAACCTGTACAGATGGACTTTTTTAAATTCCCATATATTAAACTCCATATCAATGTTCTCTGGTTTCAAACCCGGCTTGCAATGAGGCTGTGTGTCTTGGCGTAGGCATTATGAGATGCAGACAAATAAAACACTCCAAAAATCTCTTCATTACAGTAACAGAGCAGCCAGCCACAGAACCAGAAGCTTTCTTCATGAGCTTGTGGAACCCCAGGTGGATTCAGAGGTCTGGGCACCCAAGTACACCGACCCCCAGCTTCTCTGCCCCCCAACACCTCCAATCCTGCAGACCTCTGCCGCCCCCAGGACACATCTGAGCCAGGAGAGGGTCCCTGGGATCAACTTTGCAGGCAGGCCCGGTGCCTGTCAAAGGCAAAAGGAACCTGCAGAAGGCAGCCCTCGCCTCAGAAAAGCTTCTGTCCCCAACACGAGCCCAAGCCATCACTTACGGACACCGAGGACTGAAGCCCATCTAAAACAGTAGGGGAGCAGCCATGCTAGGCCACCGTGATGTGCGGGGAGGGAAGAGACATTAGGACATTAAACTGTCCCAGCGCGGCTGGCTGGAGCAGCTGCTGCTATCCAGAAAGCCGTTCATCTCTGGCTCCCGCAAAGGTTGGATTTCATCTCCTGAGCCGCTAACCAAGCTCGGCCAGCTCGATTTGGCCTAACGAGGCCACCTGCACTGTGGCATTGCTTCACGATGGTACGGAGGCGTCATATCCCCGCGGGGACGGGAAGATCGCTCCTGTAGACAAGGGCTGTCACACGGGATGGGTACAACGAGTCTCACAGAGGCAGAGTGACAGAGCCCTCCACTCCCGAGCAGACGCCCACGCTGCAGACCTGCTGTGTCCCAGCTACAAGCAGAGGGTCCAGCGGACCCCACCCATGGCCCCAGCCCTGCAGTGGCCTTGGCCTCCCTAGGCCCCAGAGCGGGGATGGCCACTCATGACTCCACACAGTGGGGTCAGCCCCAAGCCAGGAGCTCTGAGAATGGGCAGCACCTGTGATGGGGGCCAGGGCAAGGAGGGCTCACAGCTGCGACCCAGAGTGGCCAGCGCCTGGGAGGCTGAGGCAGGGTCGCCACCAGATGTTTGAGGCCACGCTGGGCCACACAGAGAGCTCAAAGCCAGTCTGGACTGCACGGAAAAACTCTGTCTCACCACAATAACACGAATGCGGGAGATAGAGCACCCTGACTAAGGGCTTTAACTGAACCGAGCTGCAAGCAGGACGAGGTCTCACCCGACTCTGCTGCCACAGCACAAAAATACACACATGGTCCTCAGTTTCTCCATCCCGTGCAGAACCCACACAGGTAAGCCAGGCGCGCTGGTGCACACCTGTAACACTAGCACCGAGGAGGCTGAGGCAGGAGCACCTCAAATTCAAGGCCAGTGGGGGCACTGTGAGATCCCACCTCAGAACAAAACAAGCCAGAAGCTGCAGAGGCAGGAGGCAAAGGCGAGACTGTCACCCCCACCCTGCAGAGCACCAGCGTCCATCAGGCAAGTCTGCCCGACAAACCACCTGAACACCCGGAGCCCTGCTGGTCAGACACAGAATTTTAAAAGAAGATAAAAATTTGATTTGTAAGTTTGAAATGTTCACCAGAACTTGACAAGATGAGTTTGCACATAAAATCACACAAAAACACCCAGCCCACACCGATGGTTCACCGTCAGCGGAGGGAGCCACAGGGACAGAGGGCACCGGTGGGGCTCTCCCGGCACCCACTGGGGTCTGGTGGGGGACTCACTGCCACCCACATCTCCTCACGGCGTCACCCAATGGGCAAGGAGAGGAAGCAAGAGTCCCTCCGTTTCCATGTGGAAGAGGAGACACGAGTCAAAAAATCACTAAAAACATCCTTTGTATGCCATGTGCTCGAGTCCCATTGCCACCTCCCAGCCCAGGAATGTGCAGAGCTTAGCAACCGTTCCTGCCAGGACACGCGGGACAATGACCCCGGGCTCACGGGTGAAGCCATCTGCCACCTGACCGATGCAAACAGCAGCACACGGGTTCGTGAGGATCTCGAAATGCAGCCATGATTCCTCTTTGGAGCACAGTGAAGGAAGCTGTCATTTAAACAAACGATCCCGAGGTGAGGACAGAGGAATCCCCCCGCACCCTGCTGCTCCCGGGAGCTGAGCAGTAGGGTGCCTTGGTCCAAAAGGCTCAAGCTCACGGCGTCTCACACACAGAAATGGTCAGGGTTTGAGAAGGAGGAACTGTGACCACCGCATGCTACGCACACAGATCTGGGGTGCCACCCTGTACCGTAAACATGTGAAACTATATGAATCGATTTTTTTTAATACAAGGGGAAAGGCCCAGCTAGAGAGGAGCTTCCCTTTCCAATCATCCACGGTGGTCCGGGTCCCTCTCGTGGCGGGAAACAGAACAACGGCACACAGGGTCCGGCCCGAGCCGACAGCTCCACCACCCGCTGCCTCCCAGTACCCCAACTCGCACGGCCCGGGGCACCCCTTCCCCCGTGCCTTCTGGCAGGCAGTGGACGGCACTCCAGTGGACACCCTTACGGTGGACACCCTTCCAGTGGACACCCTTACGGTATGGCAGGCTCTCAGGAGGAGGAGCAGCAGTCACACCCGTCCTCCCCGTCTCGTGTCGAAGGTCTTCTCCACCGACTCGGGGGGAACTCGGACACCCAGCTGGAAAGGAAGCCAAAGATGGCGGCCACAAAGAGGGGTCCCCCTTGCCACGGGCCTCTGTGACCCTGGCTGCTGCCGTGTGGGGACAGGGACTCCCTGTCGGGTACTGGAAGGTGATCTCGCACGGGCTTTGATGCTAACTCACAAACCTGCACAGCGACCTGTGAGACCAATGCTGCAATTCGGCCGGCGCCCGTCTCAGGGACGAGGCGTCTGGGGCGCAGCCACTCTGTCACTGTCAGGGTCACACAGCTGGTAAATCATGGAGATGGGTTGTGAACCCAACCCCAGCCACCAGGTTGAGCGGCCCCTCGTGTGACCAGCAACCGTGCAAATGCACCAGTGCCTGCAAAAACCTCGGGTTCTATGATTTCTGTCGCCCATGGTCAACCGTGGCCCAAAACGGCTAAGTGGAAAATGAGAAAAACTACTGCAGTGTTTTAAAATGGTGAAGGAGGCGAGGGTGGGCATTTCCAGCCGCGAGGCCCCCGCCTGTGGGGTAAGGGCATACGTGACTGCAGAGCCGGGGACAGGAAGAAGTGGACCCCACAGGGAAAGCTGGGAGTCTGCTGGCGGGACTCCAGCCACTGCTTATTAAAAACGTCCTCTGCAGGGAACCAGCGCAGCAGACATCGAGGTTTAAGTCCTACCCCACCCCCCCGATGCCTTTCGGTTCCTTGGTGACTTGGTGAGTGCGACCCTCAACGTCTCTTTCCCCACTGGTAAAACGGGCACAGAGCACAGGCCAAAGCGCCTGGGCAGAGCTGGGCGGAACCCTAACCCTGGAGACCAGGGACGGTGACCTTCGGAAACAGGACCTTCCAGACAGAACCGGGTCAAGAGGAGGCCAGCCGGGACGCGGCAGGCTCTGACCCACAGCCAGCGTCTCGGGAAGGAGAGAGGCTTGAGCACAGGGAAGCTCAGCAAGGCGCAGGCAGAGACAGAAGTCACATGCCATTGCAGGGTGGCGGCCCCACCACGGCTCCAGCAGACACAAGGACCCTCCCCGCCCTGGAGCCGCTGAAGGATGCAGTGTGAGCCCCAGTGTGGTTCTGTCACGGCCCTGGACACGAACATGACAAGCACTTGTGCACAATAAAGACAAATCCACTGCCAGGGACAGCCCCAAGGGTGCTCACCAGGTCTCCGGGTGTCCCCCTTCCCTGCGCCACTGAGAGACCCCTCCCAAGCCCGGCAGAAGACGCGCGGGGGCACAGACAAGAAGGGAGCTCGCGTGGGGGGGTCAGCACAGCCATCAAGGGAAGGAGGTGGTCCCTAAACACTGAAAATGGAACTGACTCCGACCCAGCAATCCCTTCGGTGGGTACGAACCAAAGGAAAAGAAAGGGTGCTGTACCCTCTCGGCTACCGCAGCACTCCCCAGGGTAACCAAGGGCTAGGCCTGACCTGGAGGTCCGACCTCAGGAGCGCAGGGCTGGCTGCCAGTGGAGGGGCTCTGGGGAGACCACTGGACTGCGAGGCCCGGGTCACCTATGGACAGATCCGTGGATGAGCCCTCACTTAATGGCACTGCTGGGAAGTGGGGGGTCCAGGAGGGGCCTAGTGGAAGGGAATTGGTCGTGGGGGGGTGATCTTGGGGACTGCCTGGTCCTCGGCCACTTCCTCTCCAGCTCTCTGCTTCCTGCTGCTGTGAGGTGAGCAGCCGTCCTCCACCACAATGTCTCTCTCTCCACACAGGCCCAGATACCATGCAGACCATGGACCGAAGCCTCCCCCTTTTCAGTTCTTATTCTCAGGTACATGGTCATGGACATGCTTTCCTCTCAAAGGTTAAAAGGTGGCCTTTCCTAACCACCGAAGTTACAGTCACCCAGAAGACATTCTCACACCCTTGCCTGGTATAAGCGTCTTGGACTAAGTTAAACACATTCAGACAAGGTGGTCACTGAATCCAGCGGTGAGCACTCTCATCATGAGTAAGAGAAGGTGGTCACGAGGGGTCAGAAGGAGAGACCGGGGCTCCCCAGATGCAAGCCAAGCTGGAGCCACCACAGTGGGAGAGCAGTAAGGAAGGACACGCCCCATGAATGGCGGAACGCCAACACCTTGATTCGGACTTCCAGTCTCCAGGAACATGAGACAGGAAGTCTCTGTGGTTCAGGCCCCTCCGCTCGAGGTGGTTCTGCAGCCACTGGAAAGTGATGTCCTGGGCTCACACCCAGCTCTGGCAACCATCCAGGGACACACCTGTCTCTTGCACAGTTCCCAAGGCCATGGTTTGATCTCGGTCCACTCTGGACCTGCAGCCCCACTGCAGTGACAGCACTTGGGAGATGAACAGATCCGCACAGGTCTCGGTGACCCCAGTGAACATTCTCACAGCTTCCCCGATGCGGGTGACCACTGGCCCAGCCAGGGACCCTCCACCTGGGTCTCTCTTCAAGTCCACCCAGACCTCCCAAGTCAGGCTCAGGACCCAAGCCCGGGCAGGCCCCCAATCCGGAGCCTTGGGGACCGAGACCCTCTGCTGGCTGGGAAAACCCCAGGACACTGTGGTCGACTGCAGACACAGACGACCCTGCCCTGGGCGACCTCCTTGTTCCCGCTCTGCCTCCCCCAGGCCTCGGTGGACTGAAAAATCATAAAACTGCTCCACAGCCTGGTCCATCTTGGCACAGCCTGCTCAGGGAAACCTCCTCCCGGCTTCACTCCAAGCCTGCAGGCGGTGCAGGGCTGGCGACGTGATCTGGGTGCGAGGTTCTTGCTTGCAGACGGCGACATCTCTGTCTTCTGGCCACAGGTCCAGCCAGAGTGTCTCACTTTCACACCAGGCGCCGGCCTCACCCAAGTGCCGCTCCTGGAGTCACACTCGCTTACCTTCTGCTTCACCTAAGACTTTCCTCCAACTGTACTTCCTCTAGCTACACAGAGAGCACTGTTCAAGGCCCACGGAGGCCCTGAATCTGCAGTTTCATTACTCAACCAAAGGCCACTCACCATCCCCACCCCGTCAATCTGCCAGCCTTTCTGTCCTCTCACAACGGTGGGACAGTCTCTGAGAGTCCAGATGGACACGGCTGGATGCCTGGGTTTCTGGTCTTGGTAGTTTTGAGCTGTTAGGACCCTTCCCCAGCCAGGGCCTGGTGTCCAGCCATGTGGTCTGCTGGCAGCTGGACAAGCTCATCCCATGGTGCTCAGCTCCACAGAGCCTGACTGAAGCATGTGGCGCTGGTCACCAGAAGGGATGGGAATGGTGTCCCCAGCCACAGCAGCAGCCCATGGGAGGACCATGAAAGGAAGAGTGTCCCTGGGCACAAGCCGTCCAAGATCCTATCTAGCTGGCCAGTGCCTGAACAGTGTGACAAACGGCGACACACTCAAGCAGTCGCACCAGAGTGGATTCATCTCCATCTACTCGATCTCCTCCTCCGAAACCACCACCTGGGGAAGCGGCCAATTTATTCAAGCAGCCTGACAGTGCACTAACTCTTCAGGGAACCGTCCGGCCCGGCTGCGGCGCTTCCTCCAAAAGTCTTCGGTTGTAATGAATGCCACCCTCCGGGAGCAGAGCTGAGCTCCAGAAAGAGGCAAAAATTGGTAGGAGCCGTGTCTCACGAATCAAGTGGGCAATGAAATCTTATTACACTGTTTTAGGTGAAAAATGAGGCATGACTACAAAATAATGTGACTGCCTTCCCTAGGTGACCCGTAAAACGCCAAGCTGAGAAATGCTTCCCGAGGCGGCGTCTCAACGCCGTGAGAGGGACTCACTGCCAGAGGGAGCATCCAGCTCCCCGCACAGCGACCCGGCGGGTCTGGGACTCCCTGGGATGTGTGTGCTCAAACAGAAACCTAAGCGCTCGCACTCAGAAAGTGAAAACGCTCCTCTCCTGGAGACATCCCTCCTGCTACTGCCCACACAGCCCGGGCTGCTTTGGAGGGGGAGGCTGGTGACAAGAAGAACCCTGTTTCCTGCAGGATGCCACTGCTGGCCACCCCACCCCTGCCACATGTGCACAGCTGTGCACACCCACCCACCCACACACACACCCCGTGCCAGGCCAGCCCCGAGCTCCCACAGGCGTCTCCCTGTCCCTGAGTGTTAATTCTCGTAACACCTGTTGGGGACTGTCTTGTTTTTGTTTGTTTGTTTGTCTTTGTTTCCTTTGGTACTGGGAATCGAACACAGGACCTTGTGCTTGCCACTGTCCCTCTCCAACGGAAGCTCTGTGATACTGAGGCCAGCGTCGACTCTGTCTCGAAAGCTTCGGAGGCACAGGGAGGCCTGGCACTGCTGTCTTCTGGGTCAGGAACATTCCCAAGGCTCCGTGACCAAAGGTCCTCAGCGGTGTGTCCTTAAAGGGGACCTGGGGCCCCCTCCCCTGTCTCTTCGCTTCCCATTATGGCTGAGATCTACAGTGTTCCCTCGAGGCCTCGGTGTCCAGAGAGGGCTTCTGGAAGATGACTGCAAGGATCCACAGATGGATTCAGAGCTGTGTGTGCCTTTCAGAGACAAGGCCCAGTGGAAAGACTTGGTCACTGGGGTTGTGACCTGGAAGGGGCCCTCCCTCCCCACACCTCCAGCCCCTTGCTTCCTGGAGAGCAGCTGTCCTCTGCCGGGCCCCTGCACCACGCCATTCCTGCCTGGATGCCTGCAGCCCCAGATCACAGACTGAAACCGTGAGCACAAGTAAACCTCTGCTCTTTCCAGTGATCTGCCTGCCTCACACCCAGGGCAGCTGGGCCTGTATGTGCGCCAGCAGCAGTCCAAAGTGAGCAGGACACGCCTGTGCTTGTACTGCAGTGGTTTCACCATGGCCCATGTCCCCACCATGATCTGCCACCTTGCCACAGGCCCAAGGACAGTGGGTCTGCATGACCATGGAGTGCAACTGTGGTCACCGTGTGCTAACACCCGCCATTCCCCGTTCCATTATGGCTCAGAACTTCGTTACAACACCGAGAAGCGGACCGATACAGACATGAATTCACGACTCTTGACAAAAACTCTTTTGCCTCCTGGACTTATAAGGGTAGCTTTCCCACCTGACGCCCAAACCTGGACACAAGGTCCATGGAAAACCCACCCGGTGACTTTACAGAGACCTAAAATGGACTAATGTTTGCTCAAAACTGAGTGAATCTGAGAGGCCAAGGGAACTGACTGCTAACACACGGGGTTTCTGCGAGGGCCACAGGATACGTGGTAAGAAGTCAGCTGGTCGCTCAGCTCTGAAGTACCAACAAATACAGCTGGGCACAGACGTAGCACCCGGGAGGGAGGCAGGAAGACCACCTCAGCCTGGGAATGCGGGGCCACAGGGGCAACGTCCCGCTCTGCCCCCCAGCAAAAGGAACCCCGAACTGCACACCTCAAGTGGTGGGTTTTCACCGAGTTTGGGGGAAAGTTCAGCAGTTCTCTGAACTGTGGGTTGTTCTTCAAAGTCAACTTGCCCCTTGACTTAGCTCGGCAAGCGGCCAGGGCTCAGCCCGGGGCAGGGCACCTGGATCACACAGTGCCTCCCGGCCTCCCTGCTGCCGGCGGCAGAGGCCTTGGCAAAGGTTAGGTCCATGGACCCGAGTGACATCGACAGGTACGATCTCTGAGAAATCACCTGCCTTCCTTCCTGCGCTCTGTCCCCGTCCTGCTGTTGAGGGACGAGAAACACGGTCCCTCTCCACGCAAGCCCCAGACCATTGGGCCACACCCAGTCTATGACAAAAACTGTCCTGTCACCACGACCTCTGCGTGAAGTTCTGTATCTCGGAACCACGCCAGCAGCCGCACCTAGGAGTTTAGCTAATAAGAAGCCAGCAGTGTAAACCCAATCTCACCCACATGGCACCATGCTACTGCGCCTATCATGGCAGGGCTGTCACCTCTGACAGTCTGAGGCCAGTGGTGGCCCAATTCAGAGCATGCGTGGGGTGCTTTGTCCCGCAAGGGCCTGGGGAAGCTGAGGCTGACTGTGCTGAGTGAGGTCTTCTCTGACCCTGGCCTGTCAACAGTGTCACCCAAGGCCAGGTATAGTGGCACTACAGCAGCGAAGACAGCTGTTTCTGAGAGCCGCAGGCCTCACAAGGCCGAGCCTCTCTGCCAGCAGAGGGCGCTGCATCCTGCTCCGGCCTGTCTTCTCCCATTGTCCAAAGCGGGTGTCAGCCTCAGAGACCCCAGAGAACCCAGGGAGGGGCAGCACATGGAGACCAATCCCTGTCACATCTTCGGGGCTTCCAGGGAGAGTCCTTGCTGTGGGGTTCCTTGCCCTGGGGGCTGGTCACACCCAGCCAGGCGCTCATGGAGTTTGTAAGGAAAGTGCAGTGGAACAAAGCCCAGACCCGCCTGCAAACCTGGGCCTGCTCCACCCAGGCTTTCATCAGTAGGGTTATGAGCCCCCCTAGTCTGCCCACCGACCGACCGGCCCGTTAGCAGGACTGGGAGCCATTATAACACACATTGCCATTAACTCTCCTCAGAATCTTCCTCCTGGCCTCAGATGCTTTTATCTGTCATCCCGGCCACTTCCTGCAGCAGCTCCGGAGTCTTCTCCCCTGAGGGTCTTCAGGTGCGCTGTCCTGGCTGCCTTGATTCAAAATGCTTCCCTTTTATGGTCATTTCTGCCTTTGGGGAAGAGCCAGAAGTTCCATGGTGCCAGATTCTGTGGAAAAGGTGCATGTCATGGCTTGCGTCTAGGTGTCCCCTAAAGCCTCGTGTGCTCATAGGTGGGACCTTTTCAGAGGCAGCTGCATCCACGGTGTGTGACCATGGGTCTATAATTACTAAATCAGTCCACCGATTGGTATGGCACAGTTCAAGGTAAGATTAAGAGTGCCCCACCCTGGGTGTCAGTGCCACCCACCCAAAGGACTTGCAGACTGGGTAAAATGTAAGGGTCAGAAGAGGCTTGTGGCTTCTTGCTTGCTGCCTTCCTCTCCACTGCTTGCTGCCTTCTGCCCACCAAGAGCTCTTTCTCCTCGGCAATGTCTCCCTGCCTTGGAGCCAGTTGATCACAGACAGAAACCTCTACAAGCTGTGAGCCAAAAAGCCTTTCCTCCTTTCGCTTTGAGGGTCAGGTATTTTTGTCTCAGCAACAAGAAGAAGTAAGCAGGACAGTGCATGAGGACGCAGCATCATGTTTTCACAAGCCCACCTTGTTGTAGGACAGCACCTGGCAGCAGCATTCACTGTGTTCCGGTCACACGAAGACGCTCAGGAAAGAGGCCCTCCAGAGCTGCTGCAGAGAACGGCTGGAGTGACGGGGTGAGTGAGTCTGAAGTGAAGGGAAGGAATTGGTGGGGATTCACGGCCATGTAAGTTTTACCATAAAAATTTTTGAATTTTAACATTCACGTATATCTGGATGGCCCCAGGGGTTCCATGGTTACACACAGTGAGGGCAGATCACTGGCCCTTAAACATACTGGACATTGGGCCCCAAGGGGCCACAAAGGCACCTGGTGGAGAGAAGGGTCCTGAGCACACACGGAGGCTGCTGCCAGGAAGAGGCTGGGACCTCGGACAGGAAGAATGGAGGGTGTGACCTCCCGAGAGGCCAAAGAGGTGACTGATGGGCAGGGAATGTGGATTTTCCTGCTCTGCCTCAAAGCAACAACAGGGCCACCTGTTTTTAGCTGGCCACGTATCTTCCAACAGAAACTAAGAGTTCTAACTTTCTTGCAGAACAATGTGGCCTGTGTGACAGGCCTCAGTGGCTTGGAGCAGGAATGACATGAACAGTTTCCACACTGTAAAGGGTAAGGGCTCCTTCCCCACGTTGATTGCAACTTGCATCCCGAGACCCCCGCACAGGCCTGGTCGCACCCGGGCAGCTGCAGGCAGGCAGCAGAGCCCTGGAGAGGCCTCTGGTTGTTTTCAGGTGGCAGGCACTGTATTTCGCTGCCCTCTCTTTTACACTTGGGTCTTCACTGCACGCCCTGCCTGGAGCTGCTATCTCCTGCAGCCCAAAGCAAGGGGGTCGCTGCCCATCAACCAGAGCCCCTGAAAAGGCAGCCATGGCAACCTTTCTTCTTTCTAAGTTGACTTACTCCAGGTATCTGTCACAGTGCTGGGCAACTGGCTAACACGCACCTTTCCCACGCCCACTGGTGGCTGAAACACAGATTCGGGGCGAGAAGCCATGTGTGACCAGCAGGCATCCTCAGCCCCTTCGGGATGGCAAAGCCACAGGAGATGGGAGGCTGGGTCCTCACACCACAGACCCTCATAGCAGCCCAGCCAGCTTACGCCAAACTGCCACCTCATCAGTCTCGGCTTCGAGCCTCTGCTGTGACAGTTTGGGTCTTCCCACTGCAGAGTATGGATCTGCAATGGAGGTTCGGAGGTGTTCCTCACAGATCACCCTCCAGAGAACAGAGAGGACCACACTTGGGTGGGGACATTAGAGACTGGTTCCAAATATAAGCCAGGTGCAGAGCCCAGGGGCACTGCGCTTGGAGTCATGGCACTGAACTGCGACTGGGAGCTTCCCACGCCTGCTGCTACGAGCAGCGGGAACTGCTGGTCACAACCCGCAATGCTTCTCCCGCACGCAACCCAAGGGACCAAGGACTGAGCCTCAGCAGCCTGCGTATCTCTGCCCCCATTTCACCCAGCGCCGAGCGCCCTGGCTCGATCCCGGGCCCCACACGGCTCCCACAGTCTGAGCTCGGGGGACTTGTCATCTACACCGCGTGAGGTCCTGGTCCCAGATCTCAGGATTCAAAAGAAAAAAGTCCACACGCTGTGCAGTGCTGTCACACGCGCTGTCCCGAGACATCATGTGTGAGATTTTAAGGATGACTTTGACTCCGATAAGTGCCACTGTCCCCTCCGACTCCAGAACCATCCTGTGGTGACGTGTGACTCCCTGGACAACCCGGAGGGCCATTTGCTGAGTGCTCACACTGCCCGGGGAGGCTGCGGGTCCCAGGATTGTAGTCCGACAGGCTGAGTTTTCTTATTTTCATGGGGCATCAGAGGAAGAAAACCAGGTGCCCCCAAGGTAAAATCTGCTGATTTCTTACTGATTCCACAGCTGGTCTCATCCGATCCGACTGGGCAGGGAAAATGTGGCTCCTGCTCATGCCCTGCTGGGCTGGCCCAGGGCTCAGACTGCTGCTGCATCTTGGTCACAGGACAATGGTCGGTCCAGTTGCTTCCTGACTCTGGCCCAGGACACCTGCAGGGTTCGCAGGAATGAGCCTGGGCCTAGAGGGCGTCCCCTGAGGCTCCAATCAACACGTGTGTTTTTAGTGCTCTCGCTTCTTGCACAGCTTAAAACGAGGCCGGGTTGCAGCGGGGGCCACTCCACCTTCGTCTCCCGCACGGCTGCTGGATGCTGCTCCCGCCGCTCAGCCTGCCCGGCTTGGCCTCGGCCAATCGTGCTCCAAGGGCCAAACACAAGGCCTTGTGACACTGGCCGAGGAAGCTGTGTGGGTGGCACAGATCTAGGCAGGCAGGTCCCGGCTCCCGCGTGCTACTCATGGCAGTTTCAAAGAAACCAAACTTAAATCTGGAAGGGCTTTTGCTAGGGTCACACGAGTCCACACTGCCGCAGACAGGTTATTTCCCCAAACTGTTCCTCTGGGGTTTTCGTGCAAACCCCAGGCCTCATTCAAACATCTGAAGCTCTGACAGTCCTGGTTCGCTGGCCTGATCCAGTCTCCTAAAACACTTAAGATACAATAATCCCAAGAACAGCTTGCTTTGAGATATTTATGGAAAAGATCAACTGGATGAAATATCAGAAGACCAAAGGCCCAGCTCCAACTCCACCACAGGCTGGAGCAGTCAACCATATGTCATCAATCACATGTCATCCCTTCAGACACGCTCTGGGGAGCTGCGGTGTCAGGCGGGTTCCGTTACTGTAAAGAAACACCTGGAGCTGGGAAGGGTATAAAGAAAAGAGGTTTCTTTAGCCTGCGGTTTGAAGGTTTATGGTCTAAGCTGCACGGGCAGGGCTCTGGAGAGGCCCCTGGGCTGCGTCCCCTCCTGGCGGAACGCATCGTGGTAGGAGGGGAGACAGGAAGCCACTAGGCCCTGCCTCCTCCTGGCCGCACGCAGGAGCCAGGCTTCCACGCAAGCCAGGTAACACGCACAGCGCTCGTGAAGGGGAGGAAGAAAGAAAATGTTTCCGGTGTGGAACAGCAACATCCGCGCGCCTCCCGACCCACAGCTTAGCTGACAGACCCGCTGTTTCAGGGCCATCTTTCTCTGGTGACTGGACAGGCCCACCTCATGGGCCAGGGCAGGCAGTCTTCTCGTCTTAGTGGCCTCACAGGGCTGCCCCAGAGTGGTCTCCCCTCAGGGACACCAGAAGAGAAGTCTCCCGATGTCCCCACTGCCTTGCCTCCTGGAGCCCTGATCACCACTGGCTCTCCCCTCTGAGCAGTTCTGTGAGCACAGCTCCAAAATCACAGAGCGAGGGGGCACACAGTCCCGTAGGGGACAGCTCAGGGACAGAGCGCTGACCTAGCATCTGTGAAGCTTCAGGCTCAACCTCCAGCCTGAAAAACTCTCCTGAAGACTTTCTGGCATTTGAAGGGCCGAGACTGTAGCACTGAGGCGTAAGGGTTACTTCAAGCAGAAAGCCTGAGACAACAAGCTTTTCCCAAGCTCCCTCACCTCACAAGCAGAGCTCCCCAAGAACCCCATGGTCACCACTTCCCTTCCCAGCCGTCTCCACCCAAGAGGCTCAGCTCTTAGCACTGCGCCTAAACAGTCACAGTCACAAAACCGTCACACCGTCCACCTCCTGCCTTAAGGGCCATTTATGGTTCCTAAAAATCGTGTTTTCTACCAAGTGCTCTCCCTGCCTTTTCCTAACCTGATACCTTCATCTTAAAATTATTAGTATACAGTAATCACAAACAAAGAAAAATATAATATTCTTATATATTATGTAATGCATATTATGTAACCTTAAAGTATGAAATATAATTATATAATCTTAAAGCTGTTATATAATGTTAAAATGATTATTCAGATTATTAAACCACATCTTATAACAGACTTCTATGTTGCTAATCTGTCTTCCACCTGTTTAATTTGCAAGTCCCCAAATATGTAACCAAAGGGGGCAGGAAAAAGGCTTTCTCTTAAGAATCCAAGAGAGAAGGAATTTATTGCTAAGTTTTGGGTCAGTGCTGATCATGCCTTTTATTACAAATCTGCTGTGTGATCTGTTGAGCTCCATGACGCGCGGGGCCCCTTTGTGTAATAAAAAATTACACCGCCTTTGTGCACTGGAGCTCCGCTGCCTGGCGAGTGTGTCCCTGGTCTGCCTGTCTCTCCCTCTCTCTGTCCCTCTCCTGGAAGGTCTCAAGCTCCCTGCTGTGCTCCTGCAAGTTTTCCCAACAACTGCACAGAGTCAGGGACACAGCTCCGTGGAACAGCGCCTGCCTGGCAAGTGCAAGGCCGCTGAGTTTGATTCCCGGTGTGTGCACACATACCTCCAACTCCTCAAAATGAACATCACTACTATGCATATACTAATTGAAAAATTAAAGGGATAGCTGTCTCGCCCACCCACAGTATGGTAAATCAGTTTTCTGCACTGAGCTAAAAAGCTCTTACGAAGAAAAGGAAACAATTACCAACAACTGCAGGGAAAAGAGCAGCCTGCCCAAAGCGCTCAGGCTTCTGACTTCCTCTGAGCACCTGTCATCATCTGACAGCCGCACTTATCACCCACCTCCCTCAGCTGCAGCCCCACAGCCCTGTCCCCTGCACTGCTCTGCCCCAGCCCCGAAAAGAGCACTCGGTGGGCACCCAGGAAGCACCAACCAGGTGAACCGCACCTCCCAAGGCAACCCAGCTCTCCTCCCCGGAGAACCAAAGCTTCAGTCTGAACAGGGAGTGAGTGCTCTTCTCGGTCTTTACCACATCTGTGAGTCCGAGGCCAGCCTGGACCGCACAGTGAGGCCCTGTCAGTAAGTACCAAAACAGCAGCTCCGCCACTGCTGGGCCAGGGTCTTGAGGCCCCTGGGGGTCTGAGAACGGGAGATCATTTTCGGCCCTGTTCAAGGCTCACTCCAGGTCGGAAGCACCCCCTCGGGGCGGGTTTAGGCAGAGCAGGGCTCCTAGCCCAGGAGGCTCCCCACTGCCTAAGGGGCTCGGAGGTAGAAGTCAAAGGAACCTCCACCAACCCTCCTGAAACTCATCCTCTCCCTGTCGTAAGTGCAGGCAGCGAAGCACAGCACTATTAGTCCTATTTCTACTCCTACCTAGAACTTGGTCATCAGGAAAAGCTGACACTGAATCGCCCTGCGGTGAAGGGTCAGCTCCAGGGTCCTGGGCGTTCATCACTGCGCAGAGGCCAGGGGGCCTGGGACATTTCACATAGCAAGAGAAAAGGACACGCGTATCTTGCTGTGTCACAAATGTGATTTTTAAAAATACTTTAATACTTGTACTTCAGCACAACCTGTTTCATTGTAATCTGCATTTCCTTTTATTCACTTGAAATGAAATTATTCCAAAGGCGTCCACAGGTTCACAAAGACGAGCTGAGGAGGATGTGACAGGGAGCCCCGGGAATTGATGAGAACGTGGCCACTTGGTAGGTGACTATGTTAGCTGGCTTAGGACAGGGTAATCTGTCCTTCAAATGTCCAGACCCTGTGTGAGTCCCGCTGCTCCCTGGGAGACCATGGCCCTGACAGGCGCTTTGGGACCCCAGGTCCTTTGACTCAGCATTTCTGACCCCTTCTTGGCTGGGGCTGCTGAGGGTGGGTGGAGGTGGGGACAGCAGTGACGTCTACCAGGCTAAATACTCACATCAGCTGTCCCAACTCTGCTCTCACTCATCTGTCACTGCAAAGGCTTTCAGGGGACAGGAGAGGTCCGAGCTTTCCAGGGTTCCCTCCCAGAGCCTCGCCGGGTGGGGACGGTGGCTCCTGACACAGCCAGCACCCACCTGAGCTGTCCCACTGGTCCTGAGATACAGTTCCAGGCCTCCCCTCCATGGCCGGACAGATGGCCAGACAGACCACCCTCCCAGGGCCTCCCCGCCCATCACAGAAGCACAAGCCCAGGCCACCATTTTGTCCTTCTCCCTGCCCTTCCTGCCCATCTTTCCCGAAGGCAGGGAGGCTCTGATCCCCAGTGCAGTGTCCAACTCAGAACAAGCAGGTGACAAGTGTCTGGTGAGCGCATGCTCAGGCCCCCAGCTCCATGCTGGCCCAGTGAGACACTGCGGGGCTGACCCGTGACTCAGCTCAGGCCCAGGCACAAGGCCTGGGGAGCGCTCCACTGCTGGCCTCTGCAGGGCAACATCGGGGGTTCAACTGACCGACCGCAAACGTCCAGAAAATTAAGAATGGTAAAAGGAACCATAAAAAATAATACAAACGAAAGCACCCAAGAGTGAGCACTTGCATGGCGTTTACATTGCATCAGGTGTGACGAAACTTGTGGAGGTGGTGTGAGTACGTGCACACGTACACAGGCCCGGGTGACAGGAAGGACTGGACATTCCCTGACACCAAGGGACGACGCCCAGGCAGAATACGGCAGCCCAGCGGTGACCTGTGACATGTGTGCAGACAGTATGACCGTCACACAGCAAATCTGCTAGTCACTTGCCTAGGCTTCGGTGAAACTTGCAATCCTCCTGCCTCAGCCTCCCAGGGTTCTGGGACTACCGGTGCAAGACATCATGCCAGGTTAGAACCAAGCATTTTATATGCGCCATATCACGCATCCTGCCCAGAAATCCAGCAAGTCTGGCCATCGCAACTTGGAGCACAGAGGCGGGTAGAGTTTTGCATCAAATGTGAACTTCTGAGGGCTGGTGCTGAACTGAAATCTGTCCACCTTTAAAGCTTGTGTTCTTCCGTACAGGGAAGGCTGAGGCTCTTGTGAATTAATTCCTCTCAGACAGGGAGCCAGGTAGCTGGGAAACTTTCCTAAAAGCATCTGTGGAAAGGAGCGTCCAGGCAAGGGTGGAGGAGGCCGAGAGGCTGATTCCAATCCAGGTGGGCAGGGAGGAAGAATGTAACCTGCGCGGGAAACTGAGGACAGGGGCCTTGGGAACAGCACGGGAGGTCGGCAAACGGTCCATGGAAGAGTGGGAAACACAGGGGCAGCATCGGGAACCCACCGAGCAGGGCAAAGGTGAGGCCAGTAAACAGTACAAAGTCTGCAGCACCAAGTGCAGGAGAAAGGTCACGGCCAGGCCCGACAGTGTCCAGGGTTTGGCAATCAGCCGTCTCGGCAGCGGCACTCTATGGGGGCACAGGAGGCAGAAAGTGGGTGCACAGAATGTGGGGCGGCAGCTACAGGGCGAGGCGGGGCAGGAGCGCTCAGCTACTACTGTGATCCCTCCTCTTTTCGGATCCCAAGACACCCACTCTGCTGTGAGCGCCTGAGGGACAAGTCTCGTGGGCCAGCAGTCATCGCCCCCCAATAATGACCCGGAGCCTGCACCCCTGGAAGCAACATGGCACAGCATCTACCGTGCAAGTGCGCGAGGCGCAGGCTCCGCTGGGACCCAGCAGCCTCTGCGCGGAAACCTGCAGTTGTCCGACAAAGGAAACAAATCCAATTCCTGCTTCACCACTACAGGGCCCAGTTTAGTCTGGGGACCCAAAGCCCAGAGGCATTGGCTCCGGGTCCCTTCAATCTCAGAAGCTGCTTAGTTCTTGGGACCCACAGGACTGCCCTGATTCTCAGAGCTGCCCTCAGGTTCCTGGAAACGACTGGATTTATTTCGGAGCTGGGATGGAACCTAGGGCCTGGTGCCCCTCCACCCACACCAGCCCCGGCCCCTCTGCACCTGCCTGAGCCCGGCGGAGCCCATAATAGCATCTGCCTGGCAGGGCTGCCAGGAGAAAGGGGACACCGGGGCGCCTCTCAGGCCACGGGGGGCCAAGCCCTTCTGCTAGGAAACTTTAAGAGGAGATGGGTACAAGCCAGCCTTGCTTTTACAACATAGAAAGGAAAGCCGCGCCTTCAGACTCCTTAGAAAACGTTTTCTAAGAGCAATTGACTCATCAGCCCCTATGCACACTTTGGTCCGCCGGGTTCCCCGAAAGCCCCAGTTCGGGGCTCTGCACAGGGTCCCCCCCCGCGGAGGAAGGCCCTTCATGCGGCCGGTGGGGGCGGAACCGGTGTTGCATTCGTTTCCAGGCCGTTCACCACTTGCGCAAGGCGCCCTGGGGTTGTGTTTCCGAGTTCACCGGACTCGGGTCCCGCTGGCTGCAGGGAAGCCAGGGCGCACCTACGGGCCCGCGCGGGGGGCTGCTTCCCCGCGGGTCCGGCGCCGCCGTGACCCCATGACCTTTCTCTGCCCGGCGGCGGCTGCAAGAGAACCCAGGCGGCAGCCAAGGTCGGGCCGCGGGGCCACGGCCCCGGAAGGGCGCAGGCTGTTCCGCACAGGGCGCCCAGTAAGCCCTGGCGACCGCAATCGCCTCCCCACGCCGCCACCCCGAGCACGCGGCGGGACCGGGACACGCGCGGAAGTGGCCGCCTCGCCCCGCCCCGCCGCGTCCGGCCCGCGTCCTCACCCCGTTGGCGGCCGCGATGCGCGCGATGAGCTGGATGGCCTCGGCCATGTAGAAGCGGCCGTCGCCGCCCACCACCAGCGTGGCCTCGGGCCGCAGCGCCGGCTCCACGGTGGCCAGGATGCTCTGGATGAAGTTCTCGGCATAGTGCGCGCGGCTCTGGAACACCTGCACGCGCTTGCGCAGCCCGCTGGTGCCCGGCTTCTGGTCCGGGTAGGCCTTCGTCTTCACCGTCTCGATGCGCACCATGGTGCCGGGGCGCCGCGCCAGGCCGGGGACGCTGCGGGGCGCAGCGGGCGCGGCCTCCTCCTTAAAGCCGGGCGCGGGGCCACCCCGCCGTGCAAGGGCGGAGCCGCGGACCCCGCAGACCAATGCCCGGCAGCGGCCAGGCCTCCGCCCGGCCGGGCAGCGCGCAGAAGGTGGGCGCCCAGCGAGCGCGCACGGCCGCCGGGGCTTCCTGGGCGCCGCCGCCGGTGACCGCGTACGGCCTCCCGGAAACCGGAGCTGGAGGCAGAAGTGCGGCCGCGCGGGCCGTGGCTCCTCCTCCTGGCCTCCTCCCCGGGTCGGTGCTGCCCAGTGGGGAAAGGAGCCCATCCGGGACCCCCGCGCTCGCGCTTCGCGAGTGTTTGGGGCGAGCGCGGTTTACTTCTGCTGCAGGGGTGGGCGGGCAGATAACAGCGTTACTGAGTGCCGACCTTCCAACCCTCAACGCGGGGGCTATTTTTCCCGATTTTATACTCCAAAAACTGAAAGCCAGGCACGCTCAAGAGGCCGCCTGGGGTCCCAGGCCTGACTCGGAGCAGAGCTGGCTGTTTCCTCGACTCTCCTACCTCGGCCACCTACCCTTGGCAGAAGCCAAAGTCAGGTGCGGGAGAGACCAGGGCTGGGCTAGTAACTGGGACCCAGGAGCCCCAAGGGCAGAGTGGACTGAAGGGGTCACGGAGGAGGATCACAGCCAGCAGAGGGGGTTTGAAGATTAAGAAACTGTCACTCTTTAGGTTTAGCAACTCATTTGATTAGGCTGGGAAAAGTGTCATTTTGGTGAAGTGGAATCACACTTTTATTAGGGGGTGGGGTCTGGGAGAAGCTAGTTAACATCCCTGGTCACCTGTTTCTTTACCCTAAAATGAACGTAAACCTCTCCTAAGGAATTCCTAAAGAATCAGTGGGCTCCTGGGGGTCAGCAGTACGCCCCGCGTGGACGCACGGTATTTACCCGGGACGCTTTTAAACAACCAGTGCCGTAGCCCAGGCCAAAGGGGTCCCGGCCCCTCGTTAACGACGTGAGTCAGCCATTTCTCAAGGAACCCGAAACACAGGGGCGCTTGACCTGTCAGCTCCCTACCCCCAATCCCAGGCCAGAGCTCATGCATGAAGCTTACGTGGGCTCCCGCCACGCGTTGATACTGTGTCCACACGCGGCCGTGGCGGACCCGGGAGGTGGTGTGGACACGCTGTCCGTAAAGTCCCTGTAAGTGAAAACTGTGCCATGGCACTGATTCAGGACTCTGACCTTTCCGGTTCGTTCTGACTTTAGGAACAAGCCAGAACTCGTGTGGTGCCAGGACCAGTGAATAGGGTGGCTGAGGACACTGTGTCCCCGGCTTTTACGAGCTGCCTTTCCATGAGTGGGTGCTCGGCAGCAGGTTCACTGTGCTTCTGATCACACTGCATAAAGACACTGGGGGAAGAGGACTCCAGAGCTGCCACAGAAAGTGGAGAGAGGGGTGGGGTGCGTGTGTTGGAAGCACGGGCAGGTCTTGGTAAAGTGTCTTCTGTGATCACTTTTATTTCTGACCACCTCTCACGGGTGCTTTCGGAGTGTGAATCAGAGGCTCAGTCATGCAGCGAGCCTGGGGTGATGTCTCAGAGGCGGTGGTGTGGCACTGAGGGCTGCAAGGATGAGTCGTCCGTTGGCTGAGCAGGCGACCTTGTCATGTGGCCTGCTGGATGGTGGCAGGCACTAGGGTCTCTGCCCCAACTCCTCACAACAAATGCCATCATTATGCCCTGGAACATGTACAATAGAAGATGCCTTTAAAAATCTCATGTAAAAAGAAGTGTGACATCTGTATTGGAACAGTGATAAGCAACTGAAACGGTATCTTCCAATGTTGGCAAAGTGTGCAGAGCCTAAAAGGCGTCACTTTCAACCATTCTAAGTGTATCTTCCTCAGCTCCGTTCACACGGTCATGCCCCCTTCCCGCCATCTGTCTCGGTGATGGCAGGGATGAAGCAGACTTACGTTGCTGCAAGTTGAACCCGGGCCTTCCTCACCTGGCCAGGCCGGCTGGGCTCCTCCCTCCCCTCCTGAATGCTCCCTTTCATCACCCCACACTGAGGCTCTGTGGCCTCGGAGCCCCAGCTCTCCATGCCGCTTCCTCCCGGATCCAGAAACCACTGTTCTTTCTGCCTCTGCGAATCTGACCGTGTCTGGGACCGTATGTTTGTCCCCTGTGCCCAGCTCAGTTCAGTTGGTGTAGCGCCTTCACAGTTAATCCCGGAAACCCGCCAGAAGAGGTTTAAGCATAGGAGTACTCTTAATCATACCTGCACTTCCCAGAAATCACTGAGCAGCTGAAGCGAAACCAGGTAGCCCTGGCAAAGACCAAGGTCCCTTGCACTAGGCTGGGAATGATGGAAAGAATCGGTGAGCAGGCTGGAGAGGTTTCTAGAAGTAGTGTCAGCAAGACGTGGTGAAAGTGTCGGGCGAGTGAGAAGCACTGTCTCGGCCTGGCAGCCTGGGACTGGAGTGCGGCAGGCGTGGAGCCGGGGGGTGATGTGCTGGGACCATGATCTTGGCTCAAGGCCTGCAAAGCGGATGTGTCTTCCATGCACCCAAGGGGTGGCGCAGAGTAACCGTCTTGGGCATATGGATTAGAGGTTAGGGGCCAGATTTGGTCAAGGGATGAGTGTATAACTCGCTCACAGACAGCATCTGAAGAGTGGGTAAGATCCCCCAAAGAAAAGAATACAGAGCACAGGAAGAGGCCTGGCCCTGGGTTCTAAGAACCAGGAACAGTGGGCTGGTCTGTCTGAGCAATATGTAGAATCACCACCCAGCAGGAGGAAGAGCCAGGCGTTTCTGCCATGTGCCATCCATTAACAGCCCAAGCGCTGAACGGCAGGTTACACTCAAAGGCAGGGGAAACCGAACTCTTTAGAAAGTCCCTAAAGTGCCCCTGGGGAGCAGGCCTAAAGCTCTGGATTTTGGTTACATTCTCTCTCAATCAAGGAATGAGCAGTTCTTAACCTCTCCGCCCTTGCGTGCAAATGTAGATAAACGGGAGGGGGTAAGTTCCGGCTAGATAATGGACGCGACTCGGCCAGACCACATTTCCTAGTGCAGCGTTCATTACAGAAAGCGTCACCTTCATTCTTCACGAATCACTGCCCGCCTTCCAGTGTAATAGCCTAAAGAAAGGTGTTTGCCATGGTTATCAATCTTCAATAACCTCAGCAACAAGAAACAGTATGCATGTAAGATTTACAGTGGAGAGAGGTATATGGAATTCGTAATGAAAACCGTGAAATGGGGTTATGGAGAGGTGTAGCCCTTTAACATTCACTAATCAGCTGACTCACGCGGAGACTGACTGTCCAAACAAGAAGCACGGGAAAGAAATTCCTTCATGACGGCATACAAGCCTGAAAAGGCGCTGCTTGGTACCTGATAAAGGCACAATCACTTTATCGTTAAAGACAAAACGCAGCTCCGCGTCTGTGCAAACTTACCTGCCCGTGCTGAGTATTGGCAGAGTCACCTTTATTGAGGAACACTGGGTTATCTCCAGTGTAAGATTAGATGACCCCCCAAACCCCAGCTCTACTAGGCTCCAAAGGCAGTCTTTTAATTCGAGAGAACTTGAACAGAATAAGCACAATCAATTAAGAACCCTCAGTGATTTGTAGCTGGCAAATTATCAATTTTCTATAAACCTGAATTAATGCTGAAATGTTACAAATGTCATTTTAGTCCATTTGTTAAACCTATACCATATAATCTTCCAGAGTTTATGACATTAAATTGTGACCTATTGAAATTTGCTAAAGTGACTCATTTCTACCTATAGAAGAACTAGCAAACCATTCACTATTTTTATCTGTAAGCTATTCACTCATTTAAAACTTTTATTTGAATAAAAGTCAGTGACTATTTGGAGACCATAATTCTGAAATTTAAGTTTGTTCCTGTCCCAAAAAGGTCACAGTTTCTAAACTTGTGTTTCAGCACCAAGTAGTTATTCATGAGGCCACATGTGAAAAGCACTGATATATGATAAATTAGACTCTCCTATAGAATTCATTCTTGGAACCTGGAAATCAGTCTGAATTAATTATATGAATATTTGATATGCAAATATTAATATTTTAGATGGCAAAAGATAAGATTTTTAAAAATACAGATTGTAAAGAACATTTTTCAAGAGATAATGAACGTCTTCATTATCTCATTTCACCAGCGTTCCTGGTTCCTTGTTAAATGCTGTGGTAAATTAAATAATGAGCCCCAAAAGAAGTCCCCAGAACCTTTTACCTTACATGGCAAACAGGACTGGCAGATAGAACCAAATGAAGGGTTTAGGGATGAGACAGTTGTCCCAGGTGACCCAAGTGGCTCCAGATGCTAGCCTGAGTGTGCTGGGGAGAGAGGAGCCATGCATGGGCGACCTGTGAGGAAGGCAGCCCGACTGTGGGGGCAGGATTAGTGCAGCAGCCATCAACCAAGGAGTGTTGCAGCCACTAACCGGGAAGAGGCAAGACAGGTAGTCTCTCCTGGAGGGCCTCCCAAATGCAAAATGGTACATCCTTTCTAAAAAGATCAAGCATGCATTTATCATGTGACCCAGCAATCCCATCTACTACATGTTCACATAAGAACTTGTATTTCCTTGTTTACAGCAGCTCTTTTAGTAACTGTCAAAAACTAGCAGCACCCCAGCAGATGAATGAGTAACAAATGGTAATACAACCTAATAATAAAATACTACTGAGTGATGAAGAGAACCAATCACTAGATACATACAGCTTGGTGAATCTTAAATCATTATGTTAAGTGAAAGAATTCAAAGGTTACATGTTGCATGACCCAATTTATATGAGATCTTCAAAACCAGACCACAGTGTATTACTGTTCTTTAGAGGAATAGAATCATAGAAGAGATGTGTACAATTATGCAGACAGATTTATTAGTAGACTTACAGGATCAGGGGTGGAAGAGGCCAAAAGGGCTGGCAGTGCTCTGAGGAGCCTGAGGATCCAGGAACAGCTAAGTTCAAAGACCTGGGCACTCACTCTATTCACCAGTGCGAATCTGTACTGGATGGCTGAAGTAACTGGATACCAAAGCCCTTCTTTCCCTTTTTATTCCATCCAGGCTACAAGCCTATTGGTTGGTGCCATCCATGTTTGGGGTCTTCATTTGCTGGCCTACATGTCAGTCATCCACAGGTTCTTACTCAAGTTGACCTCACAATAAATAACCACAATTCACTCCTCATCAACTTGACAACCAGACACATCTCCTTAAACCACGTTTGGTCTCTAATACAGTAGCAAGCTCATAATTATGCCTAACACAACCATCTTGCATGCAAATGGAAATGCACTAATTTCCTCCCAGAATAGAAGGCCAAGTTTTTCTCTGAGTGATGCTTACTCCTGACATTCTGTAACTTAACTATTATAGTGTAGATTAACAATACTTAAGTACTGATATGAAGTCAATCAAATTTATATTACAAAGAAAAAATATATAAAATACCTACTGATTATATGTGTATTTACATGCACAAGCATATTAACAAAACAGGAAAAAAACACTCATGAGAACTATGGTCCTCGTTTTTGCAACTGGTTGCATGATCAGAGCTGGTATTGATAACTACCTGCTTCTACTACCCGTTCTGTAATCACTTGCCCTTTGGCAGGGACCTCAGCAGGTCTTGGTCCTTTGCCAGACAGAGGGACTCACCCCTTCATTCTTGAAGATTCTGAGTCGTGTCATCCTGCCTGCATCGGGTTGTTGTAGTTACCTTAGTAACAGGGTTGAAACACTAGGAAATACCCTTAGGAATCTCTCGTAGGCCAAATACTCCTTACCTCCACTGTAGAGTGGTAGTCCAACTGCCTCTTGGCAGTCTAAGTCAATCACCTAGGTAACACCTTAGCTCCATTTTTACCTTGTTGACAAAAGGGGCATGAGGAGCCCAGAATGACCAGGGAGAAGCCTTAGCTTCTAGTTCAATGGAATCATTGTTGTGCTTCCTGGCATGAGCTGTCCCTGCCCTGGAACTAAGATTTCTAGGTCAGTAAAGCACAAGGCTGCCAGAACAAGAAGCAAAAAATTTGTTAGGGAGCCACCGGGGTAATGGTGAGTGGCCCCATTCCCACTGCCACTCTTAGATTCCTGGACCTGTGAATCCTGGGTAGGGGAGACTCAGCATTATATAGTGGACAGTGATTCAGAACATATACTGCTTTCTGGGGCACCATGCCCCAGCCCTGAAAGCTACTGCCACCTAGCTGAGCCTGTAACTCCATTTACAAAAGGCCATTCCACCGTTCTATCACCCTGGCAGCTTCCGGGTGGGGAGGAACATGGTGAGGCCAGTGAATTCCAGGAGCAGGAGCCCCTTGCCTCAGTTTTTGGCTGTAAATGTGCTCCTTGGTCAGAGGCAGTGCTGTGTGGAATTCCATGCAGGTGGCTGAGGCATTCCTTTTGTCTGCAGAGAACAGTTTCTGCAGAAGTGTTATGTGCAGGGAAGGCAAATTCATACCCAGAGTAAGTGCCTATTCCAGAAAGGACAAAGCACTGCCCTTTTCGTGATGGAAGTGGCCCAGTATGATCAGCCTGCCCCGGAGTTGCAAGCTGGTCATGTGGAATGTAGTACCACACTGGGGACTCCACATTGGCCTCTGCTGCTGCTGGCAGATGAGACACTCAGCAGTGGCTGTGGCCAGACAGCCTTGGTGATGGGAGTCCGTGTCGCTGAGCCCATCCTAACCTTCACCCTGCCACCATGACCACTCTGTTCACGAGCCCACTGGGCAGTGACAGCGGTGGCTAAGAAAGAGGTTGACTGCTAGTACAGAACGGGTCCTCTTATCTACTGGACTGTCAAGTCCTCTTCTCCTGCAGTCAGTCACCCGTTGGTGAACATGCATGTGAGGTACGCGTATCCTCACATCCTTTGCCCATATGGAGAGATCTGTCCACATATCTCTTCCCCTAATGTCTTTGTCACTAATTCTCCAGTCATGTCCTTCCAAGTTCCTGACAATTGGCTATAGCTGATGAATCATGTACACTCACACATCTGGCCACTTTTTCTAGCAGACAGAGTATATGACCAGGTCACTGCCCGAAGAGCTGCCCCCCGTGAAGACTTCTGTCACCACTGTCCTGCAGGGATGTCCTGGGAAGGGCTGTAACTCTGCAGCCATCCACTTGCAGATGGTGCCCACGTAACATGCAGAACCACCCATAAGCCAGGCCCCCACCTCCCTCCCTCTGACGGCTGATCACAGGGTGCACCCCTAGGCCACAGGTGCATGCTGGGAAGCAGACGGCAAAATGGCAGGCGTAGGAGCCGTGGGCATGTGGGCAACTTCTCTTTTTTTTGGCCCCTGTACCTGGGATCAAACTCATGACCTCAGGCTTACCAGAGCAGGCCGTTAGACCGCAAAGCTAAACCCCAGACTTGGGAAACTTCTTCATGTGACTCATTTGTGCCCTCTGGACCTACTGTGACTCAATCACATATACACTGTTTCCATTTAAAGAAGGGTCATTGCTGTGCACCTCTGACCTTATGACTCAGTGGATCAGGTGGTACCCAGGTCATGATGGGCAGCTCAGGTCGCACAGTGACCTGGTGTCCCACGGTCAAGTGTTCAGTTCCCACTAAGGCCCACTGTCAGGCCAAGAGCCATTTTTCAAAAAGAGAGTAGAAAGCAGGTAACGGCAGAGCCTTGCTCCAAATTCCCCAAGGCCTCTGCTGCAATCCACCTAGAGAGCTGCCAGAGACTCCAAGCAGCACCCCTGCCTGCCACTGACAGCTCTGGTACCACTGCGTCCTGGGGGCAGAGCGGACTGCACAGCAGCCCGGCCTGCTGCAGAGCCTTTTCTGGTTGTGGGCCCACTCAAAACAAGCAGCTCTCTGAGTCAGTCAATGAATGGACCAGAGTAACACATATGTGACGAAGAACTGGGAGCTTAGGAGCGTGTTTGTGTCTGTGCACATGTGTGTGTCTGTGTGTGTGTGCGCGTGTATGTGTGCGTGTTGAGGTGGACAAAACAAACCTGCGAGAGGGAGCATGAGGGGTGTCTGCTGAGGGACAAGTTCTGCATCCTGACCGCGCTGGAGCTGTATGGATCCACACGTGTGCTGAATTCACAGAACTGTGAAATGCCCCCTCAAGGATCAAATTCATGATACTTTACCTCTGAAATAAGAATCCCACAGGAATAAAAGGTATTGGTTTTAAAGCAGAAGCCTGAGAGATAGAAGTGTTTCTCCTGGGTTGGGGACAGGTTCAGGGTTTCACGAAGGATGAGGCACTTTAAAAACGGACACATCGGGTGTGGCCTGAGGTCCCGGCGCCGAGCTGTCCCAGCTCAGAGCTGGGGACCGACCGTGGCCACGTCAGTGTCTAGCCTGCTCACATCCGTGTCAGCCACACCTAAGGCCAAGCTCTGCCAAGGGGCAATGGGGAGGGGGTATGACTGATGACCGAGTGCCTGTGACATTCATGCAGTCACAGGGCTCTCTAGGAAGGTGAAAACAGAAACCGAAGGAAATTTCCATGCCCTCCGTCTACATCCCTCATAGCCCTTAATGGTCAGTTAAATTCCAGTTCCTACCGCACGCCCGCTTCCAAAGCATTTTTCCGGCTCCTAACTCTCCGTGGAACTGGTCGGACACCACAGTGCAGTATTTTAAAGCCCATGCCTCATTTCCTCCATGACATTAAAATGTGCCTGGTTTTGTGATTTCCTAAAAATACATGATACAGTATGACCGAAATCAAAGCACCAGCTTCAGAGCGTGTTTCCTCCACTCCTCCACCACCCTGCTCTCCCCACTGCCTCCATCGGGCAGGCTCCTCCCCGGTCTCCACAGCTCACCTCTCACTGGGGCCAGTCACCGCTGTCTACTGATTTAAGAGTCAACATCGTTCCCCAGGGGCCTGACAGGACCCACCTTCTCGCCGCTCTAACTGCACCTGCAGGGCTGCTTGCTAACGGGGTGTCCTTGGGTACCGTTCTTCCCAGCCTGCTCCCCTTCTCATGCTTTAACTGCTCTGCTAGGAAGAAAATAATTTTTTTCAAAAGTTAAATACAATTTTTGTTACAGACGTCTGAAGGGCATGGAGTAATGTGCTTTTCAGGAATGCTGATGCTCCTGTCCATTTCCCAGAGAGCTTACCAGGCTGCTGTCGTGCAGCGTTTACCCGTCTGCTGACCTTACCCCTGAGAGGGCCTGACCTCGACTTGGCCTGCAAATTTACCTTGGATTCAACCGTAAAGAAAAGCCTGACATCGGGACTATTTCTAAAATGTTGGATATGTATCAAAAAATGAGGAATGAAACCAAATTCCAATCTCTTTATAATACCTAGCACCTTTATCTGCAGCACACATATGTGTTTCTGTTAAGCACAAACTGACTTTGGCCCAGCAGCACACACCTAAGCGGTCTGTGAATTATGCACAAGGATGCAGTGTCCCGGTTTCCCAAGCCAGTCCCGGTCACAGCTACCAGGTACAGGTGCTTCGATGCAGCCCAGATCTGTTCTCCTTGGCCTTTCCACCACTGCCGGTCCCTGCTCCCGGAATTCTCTCTCTGCGAATCCCATCCACTCCCGTGAAATCATCTCCTCTATTGCTGTTTTCCCTCAAATCATTACGCAGTTTTTCCCCCTGGAAATGACTAAGCAGGCCGAATAGTGAGACAGGCTTCCCACACCGCGTGCGTCCCTGCACTTGTGGGGAGGGGAGAGGGGAAGTGAGGCAATCACAGTCGGTACTTCTTAAGGCACGGTTAGAAATGGTTTTATGACTCCCTGCCCAGGAGGGGCACGTGTACCTGGCAACGCAGAGGGCAAATCTCCAAAGCGGTCTTAGAAGTCCTAAAGACCTGAACCCAGCGTGTTATCACCTCTCCCCAGCGAAGAAAATAATACGCCCACCCTCTGGTGGCCAAAATCAGAAATACACGGCCGTTTTCCTGGATCACACCCAACACATGACTGGTGTGGTGTATTATTTCTGCTTCATATTTAACCTACACCAAAAATAGATCTAAAAAGGCAACTGTTTATTCTCTCAAGAATAATTTTTTAATTAAAGCTAAAATGTCACCATTCAGGAAAACACAGGTACTGATAAACAAGAATAACTTTTACATGATTTTTTTTTGGGGGGGGGGTTCCAGGGATTGAACTCATGACCTTGTCCTTGCCAGGTGGGTGCTTATGCCACTGAGCTAAATCCCCGGCCCAAGAATAACTTTTAAAAGAAACCTTTTTACTTTATTGGGACATATTAGAGATGCATAATGATAACGTTCGTCATAGGGAGTTCATACCTGTACAGGAAATATATTGCTGCTTTTTTCTCATTCCTCTCCCCTCAGTTTCCCATTTTTATTTACAAAAGCTTTGTTTCCATTTTTTCCTTACTATTCTATTTTTTCTTGTTTCTTCTTTCTTCCCCCTCTCTTCCCTGTCCTTGTTATTTGAGCACTTTCTTCCCATTTCCCAATATCCAGTACACATTCTGGCCCTTATTTACACTTTCGGTTTCTCACATCAGAGAAGCCATGCGATAATTTGAACAGGGCAACAGGGTTTTCAAGAAAACAGGTCTACTGCAATACACAATAGAAAATCAACACAGTGACTAAACACAGTAATTTAAGATTTGTTTATGACTATATTGTATACTTAACAGTTACCCTAGTTTCAAATTATAAGAACTGGAGAATTGTAGAGTCACAGGAATTACAGTGAAAATGTAGATTATCCTCCTCTGTTTAAATCTGCCTGTTAGATAATTAGTAAAAAAAGTTCTAAAAAATTAATTCTGTTATGATTTAATGTTTAACACATTATGTTTTAATCTTTTAATGAAATGAAAAATAGAGTCTGGATCAATGGAACTGAACAGCAGTGAGGGGTTTTCCTATATTTCTGATTTTTAATTTATAAATGGTATGAGTCATTGTCAGAAGTCCCCACTAAGGCAGGACAGGGGGGCGTACATGTCTGCTCTTGTATGTGACTGTCACTCTGATGTGTACTGCGTGCCTGGGGCAGCACAGGAGGCCTGTGCTGGGGGGAGCAGGGGCAGCTCTGCACAAGGCCGGCAGCACGGGAGTGGAGCGATCTCCACACAGAGGGTGGCTGGGCCACGCGGCCTCCGGTCTCGGCTACCGGAGTAACCAAGAGAGAGGTCTTGCAGAAGGGCCTTACAGGAGGGAAGGGGAAGAGGCCCTTTACCTGCAGGAAGGAAGCAGCTAAGGGCTGTGGGGGAGTGCTGTTGCTACTGAAAATGTGGATGCAAGAAACCGTACTGAGCATGGCCAGCAGAGAGAAGAAAATCCAAAGGATCTGTTGCCCCAGACAGAGCCACAGCATCCCGCTCTGGGGACAGGACCTGACTTCCACATCTGGCAGAACAAGGGTGGCCCTGACAGCTGTATGAAAGGACTGAACACAGCAGCAGCCAGGGACATGTGGTGCAGCCGTGAGCGCAGTTCTGTTCTCTGTCCCAGGCGGGCAGGAGCGAGCACACGTGTGGAGGAGAGCATTTTTGGGAGGCAGAGCAGCAGCTGGGGCTCAGCCAGCACTGAGGGACAGGCTGGAGACAGGTCCAGGACACTGCAGGCACAGCAGGGACAGGAGAGATCACACACAGGCCTCCCTCCGTGAGCTGGGTGCTTATGTGCAGTAGTTTTCCTATTCTGGTTTCATACGTGCATTTTATTTAGTCTCTAGGCTAGCAGGGCTGGGGCTCACAGCTAGGCCCTGCACCTGGGAGAGCAACCTGGTGCCCACCCTGGGAGGGTGCCTTCCTATGCCTTAGGCAACTGGATTTGGTTATGGACCTTGTTATGGTTTGTGTCTGGGTGTCCCCCAAAGCCTCATGCGATTATGGGGGATGGGCCTGTCAAAGATGGCTGACTGTAGAATTTGTGACTGATTCACAGTCCAGTGCTGGGATTGGGGGTGCAGCCTGCATACAATGTGAAGGACAGAAGTCTTCTCTCACTTCTCTCACGCTCCTCCCTTTTTGCTCTTGCTGCTTTGCCATCTTTTGCTACCTTGAACTGTTGCCCCTTTGTTATGCGCCATCCTGCCTTGGAGCCAGCCAAGCAGAGACTGAAACCTCCACAAGCTGGGAGCTAAATAAACCTTTTCTCCTTTAACTTTGGGTTTTGGGTATTTTGACACAGCAGTGAGAGAAAAGTAACAAAGACAGATCCCTAAGACCTATGAGTCAAGCATTTCAGAACTTGAATTAAGCTTTTCAAGACATTCCAGTACCACAGTATAGAAGTAATCTGTGAAACGTCATTTACCTACAGGTCCAGAACTGGAACCCTGCTGCTGGGCATTATGTGTTAGACTCCTGTGGCTCTTTATTTTCTTGGGAGAAAGTTTAGCTTGAAACAAAATATCTTTGTCTTTTCTACCCACAGAAGGGATGCTGTTAAACCCCTAAGTAATGGGAAGAAAAGACATCATTAAGTTTCTCTAAGGTCAACAGTGGTGTGGCCAGGGTTTACGCACTTGGTCATATTCCTCTTGAATCTCCAGGTTCCAGTGACACTGTCTGCAATCACCAAATTGTAAAAAGGCCTTTACAATTTGGAGCAGATACCTTTATTTTTACTATTATAGACAATTTCCCATAACTCAGCATTTGATAAAATAGAACATATAGCCACATTTGTTGGATTTATAAAGACTTTGGCAGCTAATATTTTCACATTTCACCGCTATTTTCTCAGATACGTTATGTGAAGAGTTCAAGCTGCTTGACGACGGCCCCCATTTTAAAGATACCTACATCAGGGCCCTGCAGCCAAATGACATTACACCGTGAGCCATTTCATACTGGGTACAAAAATCCTATCCACACATGGTGTTCATACGTCAAATGCTGGCCACAGCTGCCACCATTCTGTGACTGTACATAGCACCTAGCAGCTTAATGTTATTTTTCATGCCACATGCTGCTTCACTTAATGCTATTCAGATTTAATTCCCATTATCTCAAAATACAGTTAATTCAAAGGAGGTCACAGGCAAACGAACAAAAAATTTACAAAGTGTTTCTACTATTATCATTAGGTTTTGACTTTATAACATAGAAACTAATTTCTTCAAGTTTTAATTTTATATGATTGGAAAATTAAATAGCTATTTTTTATAGTTATATTTTCTTTAAGTTTTTATGAATTAAGATAAATGAAATCCATATAGGATTTTGAAGAGTTTATTGAATACTACTTTTTTTTAGTACTGGGGATAGAACTCACAATCTTGTGCTTGCCAGGAAGGTGCTTGTGCTGCTCAGCTAAAACCCCGGCCCTTGAATACTACTTTTAAGAGGATTATTTGTAATTTTCTTTTCACTTATTATCATAAGTACAATATGCTTAGGTTTCCCACTAAGTAAGAAGGCCATACATTAAAAACGTTATTTATACTTTAATCATAAAGCATATAACCTGTAGATGCATATAAGTTAAATTAATAAGATACCTTAGTTAAACTGAGTAATACATAGTTAATAAATAAGTAGCAAACCAAATCTAAGGCAGGGATCTTGGCGTGACAGTGCTCCTGCGCATCAGCCAGAGATGAGGGAGTACACACAATGGTGCGTCCATTCTTGTTGTTCATTCAGAGGCATCACATGTTGACAAACCTGCATATAAAGATAGAAAGTTTTTACTTTTCTTTTACATGTTATTACTGGGCAATTTCTAAGAGACACCTCTGAGCCTGTGTAAAGAGTATCTGTGTGGAGCCCCGTGTGGAATGTGCCTACAGTCCCAGATACTCAGGAGGCTGAGGCAGGAGCATGGCGCGAGCCTACAGGCTGGAGACCGCGGGCAGCAGAGCAAGATCCTACCTCAAAACAAAAACAGAAGCAGAGCCGAGCCCCTGTGCAGATGAAATCCAGTACTTTTGGTCCTTAGCCGGGACTGGCGCCCATGCCGTGAGGTCTGACAGGGGCTGCGGGCTGAGTCCCACCCTGCCATGGGGCTGTCGGTCAGTGTGGGTGCAGACTGCACCCCTTCCTACTGAGCACTTCCAAAGCTCTGACCTGGACAAATGGAAAGATAATCTCTTTATCCTTGGAGCAGTCTCCTGATTACTAGGCTTTAACGGCAGTGCAGAGAAGGAAAGCTCAGTGTGCACGGTTTTCCTGGTTCCTTTCCCCAGCCCCAGAGTCTGTGCTCGGCCCTGGCTTTGAATCTGGAGCTAACTCAGACGCCAGAGTTCTTCAAACACCAGAGCTACAGTTGCGTCTGGCTCTTGTCTTAGCTGTTTATCTAAAACAGCTATTTCTTTCCCATGTCATCTTAGAACCTCTTAATAATGCGATAAAACTATTCTGAGTTATTAAATTCCTATTACTGTTATTCCTGCTTTATATTTCTCCGTGTGGTGTTTGAAAGTGCTTTCGTGGAGATCACTTTATTTCCATCTTTACAGTAACTGTGTGGAGCATTTACAGTACTGACGCCCTCTTTGTTTCACCCCCAGAGGGTCTCACACTGGGTGTTAAGTGACCTTCACGGGTCACTCAATCAGACAGTGATAGCACTGGACTAGAACCAGAGCCACTTGCATGTGGACAGAGACTGACACAGACACGAATATTGCATTTAAACCAGTTTTCTACTTCCTTTTACATCCACACAGTTTTGTTTTATCTTGTTTTTGAGACAGGGTCTCACTACGTAGTTCGGTTCAGGCTGGCCTTGAACTCACAGCGATCCTTCTGCCTCAGACTCCTGTGTGCTGGGACTGCCGGTGTGTGCCACCACGACTGGCTCATATCTACATGTTTATTCATGGCATTAATATAAAAAATTTTCTTTCCAGAGACATACGAGAAAGACAGGGCTTTAATCATTACCATGAAAGACTGCGGTGCCACTTCCACTGCAAATACGTTGAGTCCTCTGTTGTTGATGCAGTTCTTACTCGGCTCATTGTTGACGTGAATAATCACCTTATTATCTGACTATAAAAGAAAATTCCAGAAGTTGCTAGAATATTCTTTAATAAAACAGACATACACCTCAGCATAAGCCCTAAGGTTACCTTACTATAACACAGCCCGCTGCAAACTCAGACCAATCACTCCCTCTTCAACTTCGCATCTGTGACCTTTTCTTGCTCATTGGCATTCTGCTATCAATTACACACACGCCCTCTTCTAAACATGTCTAAACCAACTTTAATCTTCATTCCCAGACCATCACAAGCACTTGACCTAGTTCTGTTTGGTGGACACCACCGTCAGACTGACGGGTGGAACCCTGCTGGGCTGGGCCTCCTGCTCTCCTTGCTCAGCATCCTGGTGGCTGGCGTGTCCCAGGCTCTGAGGACACTAGGACGGTCTAGGGGAGACAGTTGGGACACTCACACTGTGTCTGGCACGGGGGCCTGGAGGAGGAGTGGTACAGATGCAGAGGACCGCCGTCAGCTCAGACGGGTTCCCAGGAAGACGGCTGGAGAAGTGATGTCTGAGACCACAGCCGCAGCCCCGAGGCGCACAGGAGGCCGGGGATGGCAAGATGGAAGTGACGGACGGGAGGATCTGTGAGCCCAGCCCAGCCCTGCACGGGAGCCCATGGGCAGCCTGCTAAGGGCCAAGGGTGCTGGCGAGTTGGGCTGCCTGTTCCTGCTTTTCAGTTACCCTGCTGTCACCTTCCGCCAGTCCATGCCCCATGCAGGGGACAGGAATGGTGCTCACCTCAAGGGGCCTGTAAGAATCATGGGCTTGCACGGCCAAGCCCTGGTCTGTGAGCATCAGGACTGCAATGGCCAGAGGTTTCTGCACTGTCCCCTGAGCCAACGGAGGAGGGGAGTCTCAAGGAGACAGACAGCAGCCTAGTGGAGAGGCTGGGCTAGGGTGGGGACCCCCTTAACCCTTCTCATTCTGGTCAGGCTGGGCACAGGCAGGAAAGGCAGCAGGCCGCAGCCAGGCTCAGTCTCCCAGGCTCCATGCCATGGGAAGACCGTGACCGGCTACCCGCGGACTGGGCTTCCACACAGAGCACTGGCTCTGCGCCCCGGTTTTCAGATAACAGCCACTCCCGCTCCACGGGACGCTCACAGAAAGCGAGCTTGTGGCCCAACAGCGAGATGCCACCTAGCGCCACTGCCCTCCCGTCTCGCTGGGGAGTGTTGATTTTGTTTTTCCAACTAGCCCCAAATTCCTTGAAAGCTGAGACCACGCTTTACTCATTCTGGTGGCCTCTGCTGTGTGACAGATGAAACAAAACATTTTGTGCCCAGATTATGCTGTCTCCTCACTGATCTTCAAATATTTAACTTTCATACATTAAAAGGAAAACAGTGATCTAAAGCCTTTAAAATCATGCAAGAATTATCATGCCCGTTTCATTTAGAAATGGGAGGAATATGGATTCATTATCAAGACTGTTAATGCGATGGTCTATCTAACTGCTATGTAAAAACAGAGTAAGAAAGGACAGATCCCAAAGGCTGGCAGTGCATAGGCCTGAGTGCTTCAGAGCCTACGGTACCTTATTTTCAATGACTGACGTTATCCGGAAGTCCCAGCTGCGTGTGTAGACAAGGACATTCTCACAGCCGTCCATGGCCCTGGCCTCGCCCTGCAGGAGGACAGCCTGGCACGTGGCCTTCTCGAGCTGCCCCCGGCTCGCCTCCATCCTGACGGCCTTCAGCCTGGGCTTGCACCTTTCTGCATGGAGATCTATGACAAAGGGACACGCCTGCCATGGGAGGAAGGGAGATCTCATTCAGCCTTCTGCCGGCGCTCAGGTGAGTCACCTGCCAGCTCTGTGTTCACTGCGTTGTTCGGGAAGGTGCACGGAACCTTATAGCTCCCTTTCCAGGCACTTTGAGAGGAAAGCTTTAGTAGTACGAATGGAGTAACAAAAAGCAAGAGATTCCAACCTTTTGGAAGCATATTCAGCGACAGTGCTCACAGAGGAGGAAAGCTGCACCCCTCACCAGTCAGCGCGTGCCTCTGACCGGCATCCCTGCCCTGGGTTCACACCCAAGGGATCTGTTCACTCCCTTCTCTAACTTGAAGGCTATCAATAGAACTCATCAAGAGGTCCAAAGAGGTCACCATTTTTGCAAGTAAAACAATGCATGGACATGCCCTAGTGCCTTGGAAAGAATTTAACGTAGAAATTAAACCCACAATTCAGTCTAAAACACCTAACAGTCCTGGTGTTTAAAAATATTTTCGGCAGTGTCCCGGGCCTCCAGGGGGTGGCATGAGGTGGCCCTGGGCTCCCGCCCCTTTCTCCCCTGCTGCAGCCCAGCTGCCACCGTGCCGATCTCAGCACAGGCTCCGGGGGATTGGCGCCTGCGCAGTGCCCTCCCTGGGGGCGGGCTGCCGCGCCCCTCGCCCTACAGAGAGGATCCGCTGGGCTCCGGCCCTCCCGTGGCCTTCAGCTCTGGCCTTGTCGGGAATGACTGGACCCGTGTTCCGTAGGAATCACTCTCCTTCACGAAGTATGCCCTGTGCAGGGCAGGGACTCAGTCTGTTCAGTCATCGCTAGGGCTGTGTCTCGCGTCCTCGAGCTGCATACATCACAGGTGGCGTTTCTCCAGGATGGCTGCATCCGGGGTGCGCCAGGGAGGGTTGGGGGCAGTGGCTGGACTGTGGCCCCTCTGTTCTGCCGCCCTGCCTTGGAGCCAGCGACTAGGGCTGAACCTCCACAAACCGTGCGCTACAGACTTTTCCTCCTGTACTGTGGGTGTCCACTGTTTAGTCTCAGCAACCAGAGGAAAGTAACTAAGACATTCACCACTGTACTGTCAGTGTCTCTTTCACACAGTAGTTGCACAATGAATATTTGCGGAATAAATGAATAAATTCACATGCATTAGTGGTCACTCTTGGCAAATGAAAGATAAAAGCTGAATTTAATTTAATGGAAGAGGAGCACAGTTTATTTTCTGGTGCTGGGCATTAAACCCAGGGCCGAGTACATGCTTGGCCAGTTATGCACATAGCCCAAGACCTGGGGCGCAACAAGCCAGTGTGACCTCTCTCATGTAAGCCAGGCGATTCCTGAAGCCTTGATTTTCTTTTGACCAGAAGCAGCAGCCTGCACCTAGGCTGACACTTCAGGCTGCACCTGAACACCGCAGCGCTGCGCACAGTAAGGAAGAGGGGGTTACAAAGGCAGCGCACTCTTGGGACTAATTTGCTTGACCACACCTGGGAAATCTGGGGTGGTGATTCTGGGGAGCCTGCTTATCACTTCTTACAGCACTTCTAGTGACACCTGCCTGTCTCAGAGTATTCAAACCCTGGTGTCCACAGTGTTACGTCACTGCCCAACAGATGATTCACAGAACTCACAGATTAAAAACAGGATGACATCACCATCAGCACACAAACCAAAACCAACAGAAAGGCAGCTCGTTAAAGCACAATGTGATGGCCTCATCCGCCTTACTGGATCTGGCACCGTGTGACTTCTGGCTCTCCTCAAAATCAAAGTGACCAGGAAAGGGAAGCATTTTGAATGGATTCAGGACATGGTGGCAGCCAGGACAGTGCAGCTGAAGACCCTCAGGAGAGAGCACTCCAGAGCTGCTGTGGGACGTAGCAGGGATGGTGGGATGGTTCGTGCAGAGCAAGAGGCAGGACTCTGAGGGGCATTCACGGCAATGTGTCTTTTACTGTAAATTGTTTTAAAATTTAAACATTCACCACATAAATTGGACTTCAGCAACCCAAACAGCCTTTACCAATTAAAGCACCTATTTTTTAACTTCCAGTTAATAATATGCTCAAACTCTCTTCTCTCTGAATTATTTAAGAGATGGCAGCAACTAAATTTCAGGTAAGAACAGGAACTTGAATAAAGTAGCAGAAACGTGTGCTGTCACACCCTGGACTGATTTACACATGACCGAGATTCAAGGATGCTAAGCGTCCAGCGCCGAAGTCGGGCGCGGGAAACCGCTGGAGAGGCAGAGGCTCCGCAGCGCGCACGCAGACCCCTAGGGGCGCTACCTCTGTCAGCTCCAGAGCTCTGTTGTAGCCCATGGCGCGCAGCGTCACCCAGAGGTCGTGAGGGTCGCCTTCCCGGTCATTGGCTTCCATGAGGTGCAGGTCCATAAACCCTTGTCTGGTCAGCTCGTTCTTCTTGGTATCAAAATTCTCTGGGAAAACAACCCAAAGTTCCTGTTTTAGATGATTTAGAAATCCAGACATGTAACGAGACGCCGGTGACAGTCAGCAGCCACTTGTGAGCGTCTCAGGGGAGGACTGCCCGTCCCTTCCGTGGGGTCTGCCCGCGGGAGGCCAGGGTCTCGAAGCTTCCCATGGCTTGCCTCAGGCTCAGGCAGTGCACCTAAGTTTTCTGACAATCCTTCCTAAAAAACTGTTCTTCGGTGATTGCAAAGTTATACATAGTGCAAGCGCATTACAAAATTAGAGGAAATCATAATTTTTCTGGGTAAATTTCAACCTGCCTACTCATTTAGAACTTACACTTGAAAACCTACAATGTTTTATATATATGTTTGCCCCTTGGCCCAGTAGAACATGGAGGAGTTGGATGTTGTGTCCCCCAGACTCCGGGAGTTTCCAAAAGGGAGCTACAGGTCGGGCCAGCCTCCAGCAGTGCACTATGCACCTGGCTCTTACAAGTTTAACCAGACTGTGCCTTGGGCCCCGAAAGACCGTCAGGTAATGGTGAACTCAATTTTCCCTGCCTGAGTTTAAGCACACCCTCTTTAACATTATTTGTGAATAAAACTAGATTCACCAGAAGTGCCGTATCTAGTAATTTCTGAATTGTGTACGTCTATTTGTATTCTATGTCACATTTGTACCAAGATGTTTGTAAGTAATAAACAGCCTTTATGGACTGCATTTTGATAAGTGTCCTATAACAAGGATTTGATTTCCCAGACTCCATCTAATATGCTCAAAGAAATGGGTGTTTTTTTTGTTTGTTTGTTTTTGAGGGAGGTTGTTTTGAGGGGGGTTGTGTTGTTTTTTTGAGACAGTCTCATTATGTAGCCAAACTAGGTTCAAACTCAGCAATCCTCCTGCCTCAGCCTCCTGAGTACTGCGATTACAGGCATGCACCACCATGCCTGGCTTGAAATGGGTGTTCTTCAGACAGTGTCTCTTTTGTCTACATTATCATGAGAGAAGCAGGGAAGACACACCTGTCTGTACCCAGCCGACGGTGTAACAGCCTAGAAAGTTTAGAGGAGGAGTGACCGGCGATGCTTACAAGGAAAAACATGTATGCAGATTAAATCAGGTCATGCAGAGAAATAGTAGTCACTAAAGTAAAGGTTGGGGCTACTATGTTGTAAAGTGAGGTGAGAAGGCGTATTTGCATGACACAAAGAAAAACCTGATACTGTACTGTACTGTAGAGACTAGCATAGCTCACTGACTTTTTTTCTGGTTATTCAAAACAGGGTTTTACTGTGTAGTTTGGGCTGGCCTCGAACTCATGGCGACCGTCCTGCCTCAGCCTCCTGAGTCTGACTTTTAAGACTTGAAATTCTCCCTGCTCATTGATTTTTAAGTCTATTAACACACCTGATGTAAGACTTACTGTAAAGTTACAGTATCAAGAGGGTATTGCTGGAAACCTGACAAGCAGATCAAGGGAACAGGGTAAGGAGCCTAGGGGTGACCATGTGGCTGGCAGGGAAAGGGAAGCCAAGACTGGTGCTGAGCTGACAGCAGCTGTACAAGAGTAAGGAGACTCAGACCTCACCCCTTCCACAAAATTAACCCTAAATGGTCAGGGTGCAGATGCAAAACGGCCAACTGTGAACCTCCAGAGGGTGACGTAGGAGACAACCCAGGTGACAGTGAACCTCCAGAGGGTGATGTAGGAGATAACCCAGGCGACGGTGAAACCTCCAGAGGGTGACGTAGGAGACAACCCAGGCAACTGTGAAACCTCCAGAGAGTGACATAGGAGACAACCCAGGCAACTGTGGGTTTGGTGATGAGGTTTTAGTTACAACATAAAAAACACACAAACCCAAATAGTGATCCATGAAAAAAACTCCTGAGTGGGACTCCACTGAAATGAGCCCGTCTGCTCCAGAAGGGTGCTGTGGGAAAATGGAAATACAAGCCATGGACTTTGAGAAAAATGTGCACTCACAGTACCCAGCTCCTGAAGGGCAACAGTGAGAAAACAAACTCACTAGATAAACAGGTGAAAGGTGTGGTCAGACGCTTTGCCAAAGAAGAAAGCAGAGGAGGCAGTGTGAGATGGAAGCTCTCACTCTGCACATCAGCACTTTACTGCTCCGAGTTCAAAGTCGATCACACTATTTAAACTTTCCATTAACAAGAACCTTGCTCCCACACCCCTTTAGAGTAAGGAGTCTGTTTCTCTCCCCAATTTTTGCTGACCTTGAGTATTATACCACTTGAAAATAAAGAAAGGAAAATTTCAAGGAAGTTTCAGGAAAATAAATGTTTAATTTCTGGCATCTTACAAATGACACTGCTACTTTTATTTTTTTAGGTACTGGGGATCAAACTCAGGATCCTCACACTCGCCAGGTAGGTGCTCACACTGCCGAGCTAAATCCCCGGCCCAACACTGCTACTTTTAAACTGTGCTAAGTGCTACAGTCCTGTCCACGGCGCAGTCCAGCTCCTGCTTGCCAGGACTGGAGAGCTACTGCGCACGTCTCTGCCCCAGGAGGAAGCGTGCCCACCTCTGCAGAGAAGCCAGGTGTCCTCATCACACTTCTCACCGCTGGTTCGCAGCTCGAAGAAGTTGTACTCTTCCAGGCTCAGGAGGCCGTTTCCGTCCAAGTCGATCATGTCGAATACATCTGAGAGAGCAGCCCTGAAATATAAGAACAGAAGACTATTTCTTGTCTCTCAGACAACTGCACTGAAGGTTTTTTTGATGACAAATCTCAGAGGCCTGTCTTTGTGAACTGCTGTGTACCCCAGCAGTTTGCTCAGCCACATGTGAAATCAGGGGCGTCGAGAGCTGCCCCCCTCCCTCAGCACGCAGGAGCGGAGTGAGGGCACTGGCACCCTCCCCTTCTCCACCTCCCCCTGCTTCCTGCCTCCCCTCTGCCTGCAGCCAGAGCCGCCTGTGTGCGTCCAGGCTGGGCGCTGTGGATCTGGATTTCACAGCGATTCAAGTCCAGTGTGCAGCAGCCGAGCTGGGCTGGGAAAGGCGACAGGCAGTGACTATGCTGCCTGGGAAGAGTGTGGAACCAGAAGTGGCGGGGGTGGCTTTCAGCTGCCTCCTGCACATGCACATTGCGGTGCACAGTGGGCTTCGCTGCGCCGTTCCCTCTTGTGCTTCTTTGTGATGAGGGCCTGTAAAGCACACTTTCTCCTCAGTGATTTTGCAGTGTCCAGGACACCATGTTAACTGCAGCCCCCGTGGTTCTCGGTGACACCCTGCCCTGGGGCCCCCTTGCCCTGGCCCACTGGGTTCCTGCTTCTCCCTGGTTGCGACCTGGACTCCCTGGTGCCCGCACCCAGGCGGGACTGGGCCTGTCTCTGTGAGCGCCCTGGGCTTCCGGCCGGTGTCTGGATCGCTGGGCTGCTGTCTACAGCCAGGCTGCTGCCACAGCTGCCCTCGGGGAGCAGAACTCACTTGAATCCCTGCGTAAGGATCAGGTCCCCGGCACCATCTGTGCACACGAGCTGGGCCTCCGCTGGCCCTGGCCCTGGTTTTCTCTCCTTCCTCAGCCGACAGCCCGAGGTGGAAGGAACCAGCCAGTACAGCCCAGGTGCGAGCTCACCAGTCCACCCGAACACCTGTCCTCGAGAGAGCCGAACAGGGCGAAGATGACCCAGGGTCACACCTGGGGTCCTCCCGAGAAGGGTGCATGACAGGTCTTCATGGTAAAGTCAGCACTCCGACTTCCGCTTACGGGCTCCACACCCTTTCCTGAGTGTGAGCCCAGGCTGAGCCCCTCAGGTGGAGCTCTTTATTCATCTATTTCTAAAACTGCCTCAGTTGGGCGTGGCTGCACTCCCGGAGGCTGAGGGAGGAGGACTGAAAGTTCAGGCCTGGCCGGAAACTTAGCCACTTACACCCTAGAAAATAAAACCATAGCCAAGTTTAAAAGGGCTGGGAATGTCCCTCAGGGCAAAGGTCCTGGATGCCTGAACCACAGGAAAACAAACCAAAACAAAACTGCCTTAAATTCTAAGAAGTTATGTATGCTCTAAATCTTTCCCAAAAATCTTCAAAATTATTTGTGATGTTCCTTAAAGTAATAATATTCCAGGTTAATAATATAGCAAGTTGTAGTTTTCTACTATGATTGAAATATAAATAGACTATTTGTAATTCAGACTTCAGTGACAGGAAGTAAAAAGTGTATTTTTAAAGAGAGGGGAATGGGACAAAAAAAGAATTAAGATGTGTTCCATACATGCACAAATTGCCCACGATAAATGATCATTATGTACTATAAACATGGGCTAATAAAAAGAAATGAAAAAAAGTGGCATTATTATACCAAAAAATATACTTTTTTTTTTTTGCACCAGAGATCAAACTCATGACTGTATGCTTGTAAGGCAGGCGCTTAAGCCACTGAGCTAAATCCTGGCCCAAAAATATACTTTTTAACAGTTCGTTATTTGTAATGAATTAAACCTATTTATGAGCCCATTATGTACAATGCAATTTCATGATTATTTATATAACATGGACTATAAAGGCACACCTGCCTCCCGTGACAGTCTCTTCCCATAAGTGCTAGATACCTGTCGTGGGGGTCAGAACATGTGTATAGGAAAACACTTTATTCTCCTGTCCTGTAAGGAACTGTGCCCCACTATGCAGCTCCCAGGAGCCCAAGTGATTCATGTAAAGGCAAGGGGTTATCTGTCAAGTATATTAGGGTGACCTACTTTCTGGGTGTACCTGACAGCTAACAAGCTACTTGTCCTTCTGCATGGAATCACTGAGGGAACTGCATCATGTACTGTGTCACCCTGGAAACTCACCAACAGAGTCAAGTTGCTTGCTGGAGTTCTGGGCATTTGTTCCCTTTCTGAGTCAGGGGAACCCTAGTCATCCTAAGGTCACCTGCCCTCTTCTGATAGCAGGAACAACTAACTCAGTAGAACTGAAGGTCACTTAGAAGGTGGCTCGTTTCCCTCCTCCCCCGCCTAGAAACCACGGTCTTCTAGATTGGCCAGATGGAGAGGGGCACTGGGGACTCTACCGGACACCCGTCCTGTGACTCGAGCATGTGTGACCTCATGAACCTCCTGGTTGCCTTCCTTTAGCCTTGAACTGCTCTTGGGGATGGCAAAGAAGACTTTTTCGGGGGGAAAAAAATCGTAAAGAAAATAATTGAGAAACTAAAAAGAAAAAGAAAAATTCCTTTGTAAATGTCATCCGTAACAGGAACAGAAGCCCGGAGAGCAGAAGCAAATAGTTCTAAACTTTATTATGGCTTTGCTATGTACTTTTGTTCACTCATTCAGTCTCATGAGAAACTAATTTTACCTAAAACAGACCGGGAAAAGCCATTGTTCAGATAACGCTTTATGTGGACTTCACTCTGCAGTCAGTTCTACAGAGGAGTCTAGTCACAGCACTGACATCTGCCGCTTCATTTGTTTCTTGCCTGTCACTATTCAGTCTGTTAGAAGCCTGCAGTAAAGACTGTACCACCTTCCGTCAGGGAGATACCTGTCTCTTGTTGGGTCTGCATAAAGATTAAATATGATATCAGCAAGCCTTGAATAGTATTATTTCGGCTGGATAGCAGGTGTGTTTTGTAGTCCTCATGAAATAAATAGCCACATTTATGTATTATCTTCATATATTTGGCCTCTGAGTAAATGTCTAATTAGAAAGGATTGGAACAACCCCAAGGGCAACATATAAAAGCATTTAAAAGCATTTCTTCATTATCAGTCTATTTTTGAACCCTATAATGTGAGCCAAGCCCGAGGACAGTAATCTTGAAGTTTTTCTGAGTAGAGTACAAGTATAAGACAAACATCTAGAGTAACTTCTCAAAAGTCTGGAATTGTTTGTAGTGGGGAAATTGGCTGGCATCAGTCTTTTTTACTGAACATAAAAAACCGCATGTGAGGTAGCAGGGCCTTGAGAGATGAAGAAAGTGGATACAACATCAGACAGCTTCTGAGTTACGAAGCCACGGCTGGCACTCAACCCTTGCCTAGTGCATTTCAGCAAGAAAGTCTTTCACAATTAATAACACATGTGTAAGATCTATAGCTTTAAGTACTGAATATCTCTTATGTGGAAGGAAGAATGTAAGCATTTGAAAATAGAAGGAAAAAAAAAGAAAAATAATTATCTTCCCCAACTATAGTCTGGGGAACTATATTTGAGTTCATGCTGTATTTTAACATTAAGTATTAGAAAATGAACACACTTCTCTGTGTCGTAGCTCAGTAAAACAGATGAGCTGTGGATCCGCTTGGTCTTCATTCTCCTTTAGAATATACAAGGCAGTATCCACTGATGACCACGGGGATAGTTTTCCTATGAACAAACAAAAAAGCCCAAATACCCTTTAGAAAACAGTTACTACTTTCTGTTTACCATTTACAGAAAAGTTAAGGGTTTTTTCCTCCCTTGACATTTTAAAGACATGCATATCCTATTTTTATAAATATCTTGATATTTGCAATGAGCCATGCACTGTACACAATGACCACGTGAGAATGATTCCCTTCCTGAGCACCTGGTGAATCTCCTGACTGAACTCACCCGCAGCTGATGTTTTGGAGCAACTAAACAGTCTGAATCCACTCGGACGGTGACCCCGACCTCGCGGGAGAGGAGCAGCCTTGGCTGGTCTCCTTGGGTTCCCGGAAAAGTACCCAGGGGACACCAACTCCTGACCGCCTCCAGCCCCGTCTACACTCATCTCCCTCAGTCCCAAGCTCTTCTCCTCCCTGTCAAAAGTGGTCCCGACGAATCCACAGCTCTGCTTTGCAGACGAGCCTCGAAGGTCTCCCCACTCTCCTCCGACGCCCCATTGGCATGAGCATGTGGTTTCCTCTGGACTCTGTCCCCTGAGGGCCCTCGAGACTCCATGCTTTATCATGGGGTCCCTAACTGCTCCAGGGACAGGGACTAAAGGAGGACCATCCCACCCTGAAGACCAGGTGGGTGATGCCCCAATAGTGAAGACCTGAAGATCGTCCTGCCTGCCACGCAAAGTCCTTTCAATGGGGGGGCCGGAGCGCTGCCTAATGCTACAGGAGGGAAGGTGACAGCAAGGCCCTTCCCACCACTCAACTCAGAGCCCAGGTCGTAGCCAGTGTCCTGACTGGAGGAGAGGGGCCACCAGGGCTCCAGCAAGGGGCCTGGAGGCAGGGAGAGCAGGGAGGATGGGCGGTGTAGGGCCAGCCAGGAGAGAGGAGGCAGGGGTTTCTAACAACACCGATGGTAACAGCCACGGGTGTAAGAAACCCAGGGCACCCCACGGAGGGCGGAAGCCACAGCGGCATGGCCACCAACACAACATGGCATCAGGGACACACTTGACACACACGACACAGTTGACACACACATCCAGCTGCTAGGGAATCAGAAGTGAAGAGAAAGCCTAGACTCGGGTCACCGGGTCACCGAGAAGCCCAGCCTGGCCTCTGGGCACCTCTCCCAGGTCCTGCCCCGTTGTTATGCAGAGCTTGCCCTGGGGCTGGCCCTGATCCTGGCCCTGCGCTGTGGCTGTGGACTGGGGCTCCTGGTCGGGAGGCCAGGTCTGCTCTCTACCCTAGGACCCTGGACTTGCCCACAGGAAGCCAGCTGCGAACCCCAAGGGCTTCGGGATGCCCGCTGTGAGGCCATGTGCAGCCAGACCGCGGAGAACAGGTGCAGGCGGTGCCGGGGGCCAGGAGCTCCCAGGCCAGGGCCACGTGGTCCCGGCAAGGGAAGAGCCCGACCGGCTCGGGTCTGCAACGCCAGCGCCAGCTCACCTGCCGCTGCACACACCAGCCACCTCGGCTGGCTCTCGGGGAAAGGGCCTGCAGCGGAGGCAAAAGATCGCACTTTTAAGGCGCGGTGGGGAGCAGCTGCTCGGCAGCAGCTGATAACTGACAGGCCCTCGCGAAGTCTGTTTATCGCACCCTCTTAGTGAAACGAACCTAAGAACCCCATGCCTCCTGGGCTCTCACAGACCCTCCCGGGCTCTCACAGACCCTCCCGGGCCCTCCTAGGCCCTCCCGGGTTCTCCCAGACCCTCCCTGGGAGGGTCTGCTTCCCGTAGCACCGTGACTTTCTCGTGCACCACGCCCTTACTCCTCCTCCTCCTCCTCATGTTTATTACTGACTTTCCCCACTGAAAGGACGTACAGGCGCTGCGCTCATGGGCGCTCCGGCATCCAAAACGCCTAGCTGCTGTCTAGATTGGCCTTTGGTTTGTAAGACCCTCTGGCGAGTGCCTGATAAATGAACAAAGGAACCCTATTCGTACAAATACAGTGAATTCACACTGTATTTGCAGTTATCTTGACTCCTTTCTATGAAAAATGATTCCTGTAGTCATTAAGAGCATCAACTACCAAATAGTTTAAGTGTCCTATCAGATATACAGTGAAAATTTTCAAAGCCTCTACTTTAGGGGGTGAGGGAGAATTCTCTAGCAACAAAATGTTTACATATAAACCTCATAAAAGAGAAAATGAAGACAGATTTAGAACAACCAACATTAAAAGGCTACCTAGGAAAGGGCCATTGTAGACATCTTTCACTGTCTAGGAATTTTAAGCAGGAGGAAGGTATTCATTTTTATTCAAAAAAGAACATTACCATGAATGTGAAGATTGTTAATAAAGATTGTCTCAGTTCATAGAAGAAAACTTTCATAGTATTAAAACGCACTTGCAATTTCACATCCTACATTAGGCTCCCGTAAAACTTCTTTTAGATAATTAATTTTAAAAACAGATAAATGGAAAACCTAAGATACTTAGCACACAAAACATCTCATTTCTGCTTTTAACGAAACATGCTCTAAAAGTTCACAGAAAGCAAACAACTTGCTCTGCACAATCCGGGGACAGTCAGTAACAGAAACGTGTCTCTCATATCGGCAGACTGTCTTCTGACTGACGAGGACAATCACTCACAAGCACTTGCACAGAGGGTACAGTCGGGTATTTGAAAAACAGAAAATTCCAACTTGCCTTCAACTTGACTCAGGCTGAGCGGCTTAATTGTTAGGTGAACTGCGGACCTCTGAGCCATGTGCAGCCGGTACTGGTGACTGACGGTCTCACCATCATCCTCCAGGAAGAAGCAGCCCCGGGACTGCACCCGCAGCCAGTCCTGGTAGGGAGGGAACAAGGATGTCAAACAGGCTTTACTGAATGTCTCCGGCACGCAGAGTAATGAGGAGAAACCTGGGCGCGTATGAAAGAAATGTCAAAGAGTCCTGGCCCTCCAGGAGTGTGCAACACAGGATGTAAAAAATAAAAATAAAAATAGCCATGGAACTAATGAATTATACGCAGCAGTGATGTGTTAATTATAAACAGAACTACATATGCAAAACACTGCACTCAAGGTCGATCTGGCGCCTGGCATTCTGCACATGGTCAGCCCCACGCACTGCCTGCCTGGCAGGGAGCGCCGACGTCACCAGTGGGTCATTGGAGAGCTCCACCATGAGCATTGATACTGTGTAGCAGTGAAGTCAAGGGACTGTGGAGTGGGGAGCAAGCCGGGAGAATGAATGGAAGAGGGAGAAGAAGGGAAGCCCAGACCAGGGTGAGGGGTGTGGGAAGAATGAAGAAAGGAAGAACTGAGAGGAAGAGCAGTAAGACCCCGTGGATGCCGATAAGCAGGAGTCGACACCCCAGCAAGAATCTTAGGTCTAAGTAACTAGAAGAACACAATAAAAATCTCAGAGCTGCAGAAATATGCTGATAAACAGAAAAGGTCAGTTTGGAGAAAGAACTTTCTATAATGGTCCTACCTGTTCATGAGCTAGCCAGAGCCCCTCTCCTGGCCTGGATCCATGTATCTACATAGGACCTTAGAGCGAAAATTAGGTAAAATATGAAAACAGCACATTGGGCAGAAAGTAAAGGGTGTGTATCGAACTTAAGAGAAGCCATGCTAGTACCACAGGTGTGTACAAAAATGTTTTTCACTGTCTCATTAGCAGGCTTGGCTACCTGAACTGTAAGATATATTTCTGTTCTATCTCTAGTGACTTCCAAAAGTAGACCATTAATAAGCCTTTGAAGTGACGTTATAAAGATAGATTCTGGGGCTGGGGATTTAGCTCAGTGGCGTAAGCAGCCTGCCTAGCAAGTGTGAGGTTGAGTTCGATCCCTGGTACAAAAAAACCCCAAACAAACCCCCTCCAAAGAAAGATTCTGAATTACCTGTTAGAGCATTTACATATTAGACATTCAGTTCAAGGCATTAATACTATTGAAAACTACTGAAGAGATACTGTATATTAATCCTGTAAGAATAACATCACAGCTAAGGATGGAGCTCAGTGGCACAGCACCTGCCCGGCAAGCACAAGGTCCTGAGTTTGATTCCCAGTTCCAAAAAAAAAAAAAAAATACCATCACCAATATTTTCAATGCATTACATACACTATTTAAAAGGCTACATTACCCTAACATATACTTACATATCATTTTTCTATTAAGTCATAATTATTTTAATATGTTTAAAATTAGAAATTTGAAATAGAAGAGAATCCCTATAATTCTACCACCCCACTCATTTTTCTGCAATCCTTTCTAATCCTGACCTTATAGAAGGTCTTATGTTTTGCATTCTAATAAATACTATCTAATAATTTTAATTCTTAAAATTTAATCTTACATCTAAAATATTTTGTTGCTGAAAAAGAAAGAAGTTAGAGCCAGGCATGGCAGGATACACCTGCAATCCCAGCATTCTGGGAGAGTGAGGCAGGAGGGTCACGAAGTTCAACTCCAGGTTTGACAACCTAGCAGCTTAGTGAGATCCTGTCTCAAAACAAAAAAATAAGAGAGGGTAGCTGAGAATGCAGCTCAGTAGAAAGGTCCTGGTTTCAGTTTCCCAGTGCAGGAGTGGGAGGGGATGGTTTCTTGATTAAGATGTGGGTACATAAGCCATTCATTATAATGTTCAATGTCACTGGTCATTCGAGAGATGCAAATTAAGACAACACTCAGATTCCATCTCACCCCAGAAAGAATGGCTGGCATCAAGAAATCAACCAATAACAAGTGCTGGAGGGGCTGTGGGGGGGACCCTTTTCCACTGTTGGTGGGAGTGTGGACTGTGCAGCCACTGTGGAAATCGGTGTGAAGGTTCCTCAGAAGACTAGACTAGAGTTTCCACTTGACCCAGCCATTGCCCTTCTGGGTATCTTTCCATAAGAATTAAGAGCATCACATCACAGCAACATATGCCCCGCTGTGTGTATGGTGGCACAGTCCGTGACAGCCAAACCCTGCAAACAGCCCAAGTGCCCACCACCTGGTGAATGGATAAGGAAGACTGTGGGCTTTTACTTGGGTTCATACTCAAGTAAAGTAACTCACACACACATGTGGAAACACTACATTGTTTCTCTGGTGTGAAACAAATAAGGACAAAATGTATAATTGGTATTGTGACATAGGAAAAAAATGTTTAAATGAAGAGGGGAATAAGGGAGAGAAGATGGGAAAAGGAAAGGAGTGAAAAGTAAAAACAACGAGAAAAAAATGGGAAACAAAGCTTTTGTAAGTGGGGAGGGAAGGAGGGCTGAAAGGAGGGTAGAACGGGGAAAGAGATCAAGTCATGCCAGGGGCACGCACACCCTCGCCATGATAAACGCGGCCACTATGAGCATCTAAAATGTAACAATACGATCTAATTGAAAAATAAAAAATGAAAAAACAAAATATTCAGTATATACAGTATTCTGCACATTTTTATATATCACAAGTATTTGACAAAAAAAATGCTGTAGCAATTTTTGTACTGCTTTGAATTTCTCTGATCACCGCTTGTAAGACTGTTTCTGCCGTGTGTGAGGTTTTTGTTTTCTTTTGTGTGAGTGAACTGCCAAGCCCTCTCTTATTTTCTATGTCATCTCATGGTTCCACTTTTACAGCCTTGGCACTTTTCTTACATATTTTAATAAAATCTCTTGACTACTTTAGATATCGCCCACTGTTATGGTTTGTGTCTGCATGCCCCCCCACCCCGCCCAAAGCCTCATGAAGTCTTTTTGAAAGGCAGCTGAATCTAGAGTTTGTGACCGATTCATGGTCCAGCACTGGGATTAAGGGTGTGAGGGAGGCCTACACCTGCCCTAGGGTGGGCAGCCTGCATGCAGTATGAGGGACAGCTGTCTTCCACTGCCATGAACCTTTCCCCTCTGCCATGCGCCACCGTGCGTGGAAGCCAGGGTATTATGGACTGAAACTATGAGATAAATAAACTTTTGGTCTCTTAACTTTTTTTTTGGTGTTGGGTAGTTTGCCTCAGAAATGAGAGAAAAGTAACTAAGAGACCCACTCTCCTGGTATGCTTTGATGTATGCATTGTCTTGATTTATCTTACTTTTGGTTATTTTTCAACTTGTATAAGCTTGTATAAGTTTATACTTATACAAGTTCAACTTGTATAATTTTATTTTTATTTATTTTTTTTGAGACAGGATCTTGCTGTGTAGTTCAGGCTGGACTTAAACTCACAATAATCTTCCTGCATCAGCCTCCAGAGTGCTGGGATGAGAGGTGTGCACTATCACACCTGGTAAATTTTGGAGAACATTCCATTTGTGGCACCATATTCCCTATCTTGATCCTTCCCTATCATGGTACCCACACCTATGATGGTCCCTAGGCCTTGTCCTAATCTAGTCCTAACCTAGCACTGACCTAGCACTGACCCCAGCCTAATATCCTGTCCTAGGCGTTGAATCTACAACTGCCTGACCTGCTCTACGGCCACCTAACTTCCTCCTCCTCCTCTTTCTTCTTCGTCTTCCTCATCTTTCTTCCTTCTGCCATCTTCATCTTTCTTTTTTTTGAGATGGCATCTTGCTTTGTAGCCCAGGCTGGTCTCCAAATTGTGGCAATCCTCCTGCCTCAGCCTTCCAAGTGCTGGGATTACAGATGTGCAACCAGACCAGACTTTTTATTAAAATGACTACTTTATATGTATACTGTATTGCCTCCTAGGGAAGTTTTATATTTGTATATGTGTGTGTGTTCCTGTCATTGATAATATATTTAAGAGGGTTAATCCCAATTATTTAAGTCACATTTTAATTTCTCAGAATTAAAAATACACGTATCTTTTATACACTGAAGGTGTGATAGTGCATGCGATAACAACTGACTGAAAGCTTGAATAGTGGTTCAACGGTAATGATACAATCGTAAAACATTTAAATTTACTTTAAGAAAAATCTCTAAAGAAAAGATAGCCAGGCGTGGTGGTGCACCCCTGTCATCCCAGCTCTTAGAAGGATGAAGCAGGTGGACTGCTGTGAGCTCAAGGCTGGCCTGGATTACACAACGAAACCCTATCTCAAAAGTGAACAAACAAAGAAAAGAGGTCACACAGACCAGTTTTACAAGGAGCTTTTTGCAGGCCAGGGATGCAGCTCAGTGGTAGTGCTTGCCTGGCATGTGTGAGACCCTGAGTCTGATCCCCAAGACCACACACACACACACACACACACACACAGGAGTCTGTAGAAATATTAAGTCTAGAGTCTAAGACTTTATCATGAGGATACCAAACAGAAAAACTGCGTATCTCTAACACCAGAAGGTTCAAACCTGGCCTTGAGCCAAAGCTCAAGTACCCTTCCCGAGACATCTCTGAGACAGGCTGAGCATACGGCCCTGACACAGACTGACCTACTGGGCACCAGATGGTCTTCCCAGAGTGTGCTTCTGTGCCCCAAAACTATTAAAGACAACAGCAGAAAGGTGTGTGGCATTTGGGCAAGTTGTGCTTTGAGACAGTTGGCACTAGGATTCTAACTTTAAATGTTTTCCTTTTAAGCCATTTGATTATAGTATCATCTGATGCGATTTTATCTGATGCATTTTATGAACACATTTTTTTTTTCTATTTACCCATCTGGAATGGGTAAAGTATTCCTTATCTGAAATTTTTAGGGAATGAAAGTGTTCTGGGTTGGGGATTTTTTTCAGGTTTTAGAATACCTACATGTATGTGCTGAAATACCTTGGGGAAGGGTCCAAGTCTAAACATGAAATTCCTTATGCTTCATATGCATTTTATAAATACAGATCATATAATCTTGCACAGTATGCTCAGTGAGTCTTGCATTTATACTGTGACCCACACATAAGGCCAGGTGAGAAATTTTATAATTAAAATGTACTGTTGGCAAGTAAAAAGTTTCAGATTTTGGAACATTTGCAATTTTGGATTTTTGGGTCAGCAGTGTTCAACCTGCATTAAAAGCAGAAGGGGTGAAGGAAGCAATCTGGCGCATGTTCCCTTTTCAGTGGAAAAGAAAGCGACAGGCACAACGTCACAGCTCTCGCCAATGGCACCCTGCTTTCTTTCTTTGGTTTTGCTTTGGAGTCAGGGTCTGGCTATGGAGTCAGGCTAGCCTTGAACTCCCTATGCAGCCTATGCTGGCCTTAAATTTGCAACAATCCTCTTGCCTCAGCCTCCTGAGAACGGGGATTATAGGTGTGTGCCTGGCCTCGGTCTCCTTACCTTCCTTCTCATCTACCAGTTCTAAGTTCTACTCTCTTCCACATTTAAGTATCTACTATGAATTTTTAATAAATTTTTAAAAAGTCAATAAAATTTCATGTTCATGACATTATAATAAAGTAGAAGGAAGCATTGTTATTATAGTTACCCATAAATTTAAGTGCTAAGATAAATTTACTTATTTGGTTTTCTTACCTAAAAATATAGACTTCAGTAGTTGCAACATTTCTTATACTTGTATTGCAATCATAAGTATAGCAGTTCACTCCAGTTTAAATGAAATTGTAAAAAAAAAAAAAAAGTACTTTACTTGTTTATTGATACAAAGATAATCTGTGTCATTTGGGATACTCAAAAATGAAAGAGTTTTTCCATAGATGTCAGTACTTTAGGGACGATGCATAGGCTGACAGGAGATAGTTTTCTAAGATCTAGCTAGGGAGAGGTTAGGCATCATTAGAGATCTTCCCTAAGTTCCAAGTCTTGAAAAGAATGTTATGATAGAAGAGAGTGTCCTGTGGGGAGGCTGCCAGCCTAGACAGCGCAGCACACGTAGATTAACAAGCCTGGGAAGTGGCAGAACAACCGTCTACACAAGTAAGATAATTAGGTTACTCTGCACTATCAATAGCATGACCAGAAGAATTTATAGCTCCACTCTGTAAAAGGAGACATCTGCTTTCTTAAGATCTGCCCATTATCAGGCCCACAATGCATATGCAACTTACTATTTCCTTTAAAACTCAAAGACTTTCAATCACATAAAGATTTTTCTCTTGGATCTAGACTAAAATGTTATGACTTAGAAGAAAAAAATACTGATATAGTAGCTAGATCATTCAAATAACTCAGCTTGAAAGGATTATAGATTAAACTGACAGCCTGAGTATTATGAGAAAAATGGAAGGAGTTTTTAAAAAAATCTGGAAAGACAGTAAGAAATTCCATGCATGATAGAATTTTTTGATAACAAAATAAAAATAAAATAATACCTTGTAATTCTTATATAGGGCATGAGGTGGTGCTATGTGCTACCAATTCATGTACAGTTAATTCATGTAAGTGTAAATAATTGCTACTTCACTTATTTGTCATACATAAATTTTACTTATTTTCATTTGTAATATGTAAAGAAATGTTGAAAGCATAAATTAAAAGTAATAAAGCAGAAAACAGCTATAAAACAAATATATCAGTTAAATTACATTTTTCTTGGATCACTGTAACGAACGTGACTTAATCTGACCTACAAATTCTGTATTATTAATAAAACTTAGGTGGAGTAGGATTAGTATGCAATAGATCTGATAGCTTTAGTCACAGGATGAACTTACATCCACATCATCTTTTTTATAAAGACACCCTATGACACTTATCAGAAAGCTATTTGCTTTTAGTATGCCAAGACAAGTAGATAGGTAAAGACAGTTACTGAACTTTTTGTCACTAAAGAATATTTTAAAAGTAAAACATTAAATAGATGACTTATGAAAGGACTGTCTCCTAAACAGGTTGGTCAATATTTTAAAAAAGAAACTATTTGGAGCTTTTACAAAAATTTACAAAAGGTAGATCATTCTGAGATGGAAAGTTTATATTATCACAGATACCTATAAAATACATATGGTGTGTAGCACCTGTACATGATATGCATACACCATACAACACAGGTTATGTGTAGGTATATAGCACATATGCTGTATAATACATGTATATAAACATTCATAACATTAATAGGCAGAATTACATATGCATGTGCTGTGTGTGCTCACAATGTACAACACACACATGAGAACATATATTTGTGGTTTGGAACCTACTCTAATTTTAGTCAGATTTGCTTTAGCAAGAAAATTGAGGCTATTTCTCTCCCAAAGGAAAATTTCTGACATTACTTGAATATTACAAAACCTAAGCAAATGGATAGCATCTAGGACTGAAGAAAGAATCATACAGTGCTTAGTCGTGACCAGTAGAGTCACACATGTACAGTCATTGCAAGGTTCCTACTGTGTCCCATACCTCAAGTCCTATCTGAAATGCTGTGGATTTATGTTCTGGAATCTGGCTGCTGGGCTGGGTGGTGCACTCCTGTAATCCCAGCTGCTTACCGGGCTGGGGTAGAAGACCGCCTGGCTCCCTCTGCCTAACCCTAACCCCCATTAAAAATGAAAAGACAGGACAGGACCAACCCATGTTTAACCTACACCAACGATTGCTGAAGTTTCGGTCTCTGTCCCAGTTTCATACGTCTTCAGGCCACCTGAAACTAAGCTACTCAAACTTGTTTAAAGATTTAAAGTATTTGAAGAAAATTAGCGTAACGGTCTGTTTGGTAATTTATTCAGCATTCTTATAACCAAATACTTCTCAGAGTGGCTATAAACCTCAGAAAGATATAAAATTTATGAAATTAAACAAAATTACTTCAGAGTAAAATGAAAATGAAATGAATCCTGCTAAGATACCAGAAGGCACAGACTTCTAAAAAAATCATTTCAGCTCAGCTCATCCAAGAAATACCAAACGGTGAACACTAGGAAACGGGAAAATCAGACAACAGGAAGCAAAGGCAAGACATGCAAGACTAACAAGCATTTCCAAAGCATATTAAGTTTTATATGAAAATCACAGAATTAAAAGTTAACAATACTCTAACTTCAACGTTAATCATCCAATTTTCTTGGTACCATGCGTCTCATTCCCAGTTAGCAGCAGCACCAGCTCTGTCCGTGATGATGTCTGGGACAGGAAGTCTAAGCAGGCGCCGGCACAGGCTGTGAAGGCCTGGAGGCTGACCGCCCGCAGACCCGCCCTCCCCTAGGTCAGCAAGCATCGCACAGGCCAAGCCTCACGGTTCCTATGTGGATATCCACACCGGTCTCCCAGAAGGTCGCTCCCTCCAATACAATACTAGATAGGCTTTTCCTAAGCTCTAATTACATGACGTTGGTACTACCTAAAGATCAAGCCTCATTTCTTAGATCCATAGTAACACTAGCCACCCAGTATTTCATTAAAGAATACTGTATGTCTCTTGCTACCTTACTAAATGTTTTACATATACTAAGATGATTTAAGCCTTTCCAAAACGTACTAAATGTAATTATTTCCAAATTACAGACAAGGAAACTGATACTCAGAAGGGTTGTGGATTAACTTACCCAAGCTGGCACAATTACTATGGGAAAAAGCTAGGGGTCAAGCTCAAGTCTGTATCCAATGCTTTGCATCAATACATGGAACAATGCTTGGCATGCAGTACTTCAGTCAATATATACTTGTTCAATAAATGAAATATTATGGTATATGTTAATAATCAAATGATAATTTGTATGTTTTACAGCAAGGTTCACATTTTACACTAAATGAAATGGCTGGCATACACTACCTGCTTAGTAATTATTTGAAATTAAATTGGTATGGTCTCAATTAATGGCACAGAGAAAAAGGGCCATTATGATTTGATATAATCTATGTTAGTATTTATACCTGTCCTGACTAAAATGATATTTATACCTTTGAATCAGACAGCCAATAATTATTAAGCCAATGGTGTAAGCATTTAACTAGTTGTAAATACGGAAAGTTTCCATTTGTAGAAATAAGACTGTTGGGACCCTAAGGGCTGTGAACACGTTGGGTACGCACAGCAAGCTGCTCAGGGTGCACAGATTCCTAAACGGTCTGAGCAAAATTCCTTGGAGATAATGTTTTAAAATTTTAATATAGAACAAATGTCACTGTCTAGCAACTTAAAGATATAAGGGACTTCAGAGTTTAATAACAAATACAGAGTTGTTATTTGAAACAAAAATGTAGCTCTTGAGAACAATCAGTTCAGTTTTCTAACAGCAGTTATAGTACGTGGTCATAACCATTTCCCCCTTACTGAGGTCTCCGGGCACACATTTTTAATGTATCCCAGCAGTTCCAGTTAATGTTTTATATTTCTGTACCTATTATTTTCTGCTGAAAGAAAACTAGTAAAGGTTGAGTCTAAAAAGGAAAAACAAAGGAAGAAGATCAATATTAACACTCTACAAATATTGACTTAGCAAAGTGACTTTGTTGTCTTTCTCTCTCAGGAACTGACATGGAATGAATGATTTATTTACCAGAAACACCTTTGGAGAGTGTCTGATACATAACTAGATAACCCACTCATCAAGTTCAAATATTCAGGAGTTACCATTTTTAAACTAAAGGCCTTATGATAATATTATTATTATTATTCTTACTTAAAAAATATTACACTGGTTTAAATGTAGAAATGCTATTTCTAAAAGAACCAGAAGAACCTTAAAGAATACTTCACAACACCCCAGCTTGGTGTACCCACAAAATAACTACAAATAAACTCAGTGTCATTTTTCAGAAGAAGAATCTCTGCTAATTTACAATACTCTACCTTTAGGTTTGGCTCAGTTAACTTAGAGTTTCGGTTTCCGTTAGCAGCCATGGAAATTGTGCAGGCAACGGAAGCTTTGAACTTTCTAGCTGTTGACAGTAAAGAAGCCTTGGGGTCACCTGTGAAACATAAGCATGATTTGGTCTCCACGTTAGGAAAACTTGTCAACAGACGCTTGTTTCTAAACACACTGTGGTATAAAATGCCTGTAATAATGCCTCTCTTGGTTCTCCCTATTGAAATAAGGTTAAAAGTTCTATATTTATTGGGCTTTAATGGTCCCCAGTTTATGGGCTTCTAATAAGATTCCTTATTTCAATATGTTGCCATTTACTCTGAAATTTCAGTTTTAATAAAATATAATGAGCATAGCTAAGTCAAGTCCCATAATAAAATTTTATTTCGATAGAGTTTTTATAGTTGAGTCTAGAAATTGTAGCCGACGAAAGTTGGATTTTGATCTATCACTAAGCTGGGATGGAAGGCAAATGCTTTCTGAATAACTACGCTTCATTCTTGATGAAGAAATTCAGTGCCCAGCATAAGTACCTTTATTTGAGAGTGTTTCCTGGTCACTCTTCCTTAGGCTTGTAGGCGAAGGTTTTAGAGCTGGTGATGGGTCCCTTGCAGGGAGCTCTTCCATGCGGCTTCCAAACTGTTGCCGCCTCTGTTTACTGTCAACCTGCAGCCTTTCTAGTGCAGTCTTGAGACACTGCCCACTGGTCGTCATATATAATTTACAAAACTATAGGAAATAAAAAAGGAGTCCTATGGGCAAAACATTCAGTCATGCATTTGGGAGGAAAAGAAGGCAAATGCACATTAGAAGGGAGGGACAGACTGAGAGACGGAACATATTTCTTTTTGAACTGGCTTTCTCATTTTATTTTCCTGAATCAGACTGACCAGCCTCCAGTGACCCGGTGAAACGTGGCCATCGCTCAAGGAGGAAGTCACACACAGAATAAAATGTTACAGAAGGAGAAGTGATTTATTATTTTTACAGGATGGTCTGACCTGCGTTTGTTATACATAATTTTAGGATTCTTCTACCCTGGAAAAGGTACATTTCTGAGGAGAATCTCTATTGCTTGCGTGCCTGTGTGCACACATACGCATTTTAACTTTGTTATGCAGGCTGAATAGCTCTTACCTGAAATGTTGGAACCAAAAGCGTTTTGGACTTTTTTCTGGGACTTGGAGTACTTGCATAGCCATAGTGAGATACCCTAGGGATGGAACTCAAGCCCGAACTTCACTGTAGTTTCATATACAACTTTATGGCACGCCGAAGGGAGTTTTGTCCGTGTTTTTGGTGTGCCTGCATTTTCACAGGAAACCCTGACAAGAGACTACAGTGTGGAATTTTTCTTTTCTTCTTTCTTTTTTCTTATCTTGAAGAACAAGGATTGAACCCAGGGCCCTGGGCATGCTAGGCAGGGGCTCTAGTGCTGAGCTACCTCCCAATCCATTTCTTTTCTTTCAATTCTGAATCACATTTTTTTTTTTTTTTTTTGTAGTGGGAATTGAACTCACGTTCACACGTTTGCAAACCAGGCACTTATGCTGCTGAGCTAAATCCATGGCTGAATCACTTTTTCTAAATTTCAAGAAGTTCAGTGGCTGGGATTATAGTCCGTGCCACTATGCCCAACTCTGATGTGGAATTCTTCACTTGTACCATCATGTCAACAGTCAAAACTCAAATTTTGTATATTTGGATTAATATTTTTAATGTAGTTATCATATTGCAATTTTGGAACTGAGAATTTCAAATATAATGAATGCATAGCAATCTATGTCATTGCCAATGTTTACCACAAAAAGTGCTGTAATTTTTCAACACTTTTCCAAGGGTGTGGAATGTAGCTCCCTAGGATTTATGCTTAGTGTAAGTGGAGCCCTGGGTTTCACCCCTAGGGGGAAAAGAAACCCAAAACTTTTCTAATATTAATTAGCTTAATTTAATCATTTTATAATGTATGCACATATCAAAACATTACATGTGTGCTATAAAAATACATAATTTTGTCAATTATAACTTAAGAAAGCTCAGGGAAACCTAAAATATAAATAATTCCCTAAATAATATGCAAATTATGTACCTTAATGTAGTCAAATTTGCCTTCAGCATTTATGTCGGGCAAATTTATTATAGTATTGACTTCTTCCGGAGTCATCTTCTCCCCTCTCTGAAATAAAACATGATCACCACTCTGTTATTCATCAGGATATGGAAATACATTTTAATCTCTTCCACAAATAAGCTGGAACATGTGGCTTTAAGATAAATCAGAACGAGCACTATATCAAGCAATAATCAGACTGTTACATAAAAACTCACAATTTTATTAAATTTTGTGAAAATGTGCAGTTTCAGTTCACTAAATTTTAAGTTGTATTCTGTGGAATTATAACTGCTACTAAATTTAGAGTAATGGTATTTTTAAATATTGTACCAAGAAATGCAGTGGATCCCTAATGCCTTTTATATTTTCTTTTCCTTTTCCTCTTGTCACATGTGGACCTGTCCCTAATTTGCAAAGACTTCTGGGTAGGAAAGAACAGTATGAGAACACAGAGGAACTGCAAGGCAGGCTCAGTTTTAAACTTTGTCTCCCTTTGAAAACTGCATGTGTCATCTAGGAGGATCTGGATGTAGGTTCACCTGTCAAGGATGTCAATCTTTTGTTCATTTTTTGGAGACAGGGTCTTGCTATGCATTTCAAGCAGGCCATGAACTCACTATGTAGCCCAGATTGGTCTCAAATTTGCAGGGATCCTCCTGCCTCAGGCTCCCAAGTGCTAAGATTACAGAACTGTGGCAGCATACCCAGAAATCAAGTAATTACTTTTAAATGAACTTTTCCAGCCAAAGCTAGATTCCAAGTTCTTTTGTAAATCTTTGTTTCACAGATCTTACCTTTGTTAGAAATTTATAAAGGTCGGTATGTGAAATATAGCCATCATCATTTACGTCTAATTGCTTAAATGATTTTAGCAGTTCTGCTTTTGAAGTAGGGTTTTCCTTCCTTAAAATTACACAAAACTCATCAAAATTCAGTTTGGTAGTTTGAGGAGTCCAGTACTTATCAATAGTCTTCTGGGATGGATTTCTTCCTGCATGCTGAAGAGCTGCCAATGAAACAAATGTTTGTCACTGTAACGCCTGGAGTTGGTGTTCCAGGGCACTTTTTCTTCAAATCATTATCTACTACAATAGGACACAAACCCCATATGTAGCAATACATTAGCTCTGGTTGATGATCTAGTTAAATCAATGTATGCCTGACTTTTAACAACAAAATATATGTGCTGCCAGCTAAAGATTCTTGATTTATTAATGCTCAAATTAAATAAACTTTTCCTTTTCTGACAGTTTGGTTCTCAACTTACTTATTTTAAGTAACTGACTATCAGACTCATTAGGTGCTTTTAGAGGAGCAAAGATTAAAAACATCATCCACTTAACTGTTTTAAGGACATAAAGATAAGAGCAATAAATATGTCATTACTTTTTATTGCTCAACCTATCTCTTAATTAAAATTTTTGTCTTTTTGAGACAGTCTCACCATGCAGTTCGGGCTATCCTTATGCCTTGGACATACACAGAGATCCTCCTGCCTCAGCCTCCAGAGTACTGTGATTATAGGTGTGCACCACCACACCCAGCTCAACAAGTATTTTAATGAAGTGAAGAAATCACTCTAATGTCAGAAGGGCACAATACCTAACTTATGTGTCATTGCTAGGTTGGCTCTCATGCGTCATGTTTCCCATGCCATGTACATTTACTTGCAGTTAAGGCCCTGCTAAAACCTCAGAATATTGATATATTCTGAGAGACAACTATCAAAGAGATGCAGTGGTTAAAATACTAGTCATTTTTAACCATGTCCTTGTATCTATGAAATAATTACAACACGAGAAAGGCTCTGTATATTTGTGTACTTCATATCACACTTAAATATAACAATGGAAGTCTATTTTACATGTATGTGAATACACCGTATCTTTGTATAGCTAAATATAATGTACCTTGGTAATTTGCAAATAAACTTCTGCATATTAAGACAGAATTCTATATAAAATGAATTAATGATAAATCTCCTAAGCACCTAGAGGTAATTAATACAATATGGAGTTATAATTTTGTCAAAATATACAGATATATTTCTTTAGCTACCAATTTTAACTATAAAATTTTCTACTGGGCATTTCCAACTACCTTAGACAGAAATGTACAAGTCCTGTACATAATGAGCCAGCACTCAACATGATAATCAGACTGTTGTACAATTTTATGTAATGAGGACCAATAAATACAAAACAATTTTAAGAAATATCCTCAAGAAAATAGAGATGAGTCAGTTGTACTGAACAAGTACTACACACAGGGATACATATCGGGATTTTTTTTCAGAGACACAAAATTTTCAATTACAAAGAAGTTCTATAACACAGTCTACATCTGAAGTATAAAATTGCTACCTGGGGTAATGAACTATGGTCAACGATTTTTTATTTTTTTATTTATTGGTCTGGGTTTTTTGAGGTAGAGTCTTGCTCCGTAGTTCAGGTTGGCCTTGAACTCACTACATAGCAGAGGCTGGCCTGAAACTCAAGGCCTCAATCCTCCTGCCTCAGCCTCTTGAGTGCTGGGATTACAGGCATGCTATTTTAGAAGAGAAATTTTCTTTGTTTTTTTTTTTGAAGAGAAATTTTCTGATTCTCCAAATTATGCCAGGGCATCATCACTATTTAATTTAAACTCTGGCACAGAGCATCAAGAAAATAATCTAGAGGCGAACTTTGGTGCTAACAGAAGTTGTAATTTTAGTAATTACCATGTTTCTCTTATGTACAGACTCTGGAAATCTGTAGCATTGGAGACAACAGAACTTTGACCTCCACAGGTTTATTTTGGTTGAAGACAAAATCCCTGATTCCCATGGTTACCTAACAACAGAAGTAAGTACTGCATAGCATGTGAACAGACAATTCCATAATTCGTCTGTTAATAAAATCAGAGAAATGGCATGCCTGTTTTAGGGTTATATGTCCAGCTACCCCCATTCTTGAAACACTGGGAATAGAAGTAGAACCTAAATGAAGTTATAATTTCAAAGTCAAAAAATCTATAGGAAGGAAAGTGATACTTTCTAACCAGCACTGAAAAAGCAGGGGCATGACTGCATTTCTCACTGTGGTAGCTCAGTGTACACATGTTGCTATCTTCAGTGGCAAAAAAAAATTATGCCAATATGTACTGAGTAAGTAGATATCTCCAGTCTAAGAAACTGATATAGTGTATTTATTATTAACTTTGGTACCGAGGTTTAGAATTAGTTCATTAATTCTGATGATAGTGAAAACACAATGTAACAATGATATTCAAAGTTGACATTAAGATACTTATCTTTTGCCAATGTCTACTTTAAACTTCAATACAAGTTTCTAATACCTGTATTATTTATGAATAGGCAAAAATAAAGCTGTAAAGCTCAGTGCCTAAGTGTCAGAAGACTATTGATGAAAGACAGTTGTAAGAGACATTGCTGGCTCATATTACTCCTTTATAAAAACTAGATTATGTGAAATCAATTACTATAATGCTAGTAGGAATATTCCACTATAAAACCCAGAGTATGTAACATAGAAAAGACAAACACTACATTGTTATCTTTCAAGATAATTTCTAAGAGGGTTGGTACCTTATTAATACAGACTTACTGATTCCACCAACCAAATGCTAAAGCAGTGAAGGGCATGTTAAGCTTTTAAACATAGCAGAACATTATCTCAGCCTATTTCAAAAGAAGAAGGAAAACTCAGATATTCTAGGAATAGCAACAAATTAGAATTTTAATTAATTAGTTTTCTCCCTATAACAATTAACATATATCAAGCACTAATATTTAAGTTGCAAGATGGAACATTCTATTAGTTTTTAAGTTATGGAGGGCTGGGGGTGTAGCTCAGTGGTGGAGTACTTGACTAGAATGTGCAAAGCCTTGGGTTTGAGCCCCAGCGCTGCACACAAAACTAAACTACATATAAACCAAAGTGAAATTAAACACAATTTTACAAACTGCTTCAGTCATTTGTGTTCAAACTATTTTACAAATAATGCCTTGGATTATGTCTATCAAATATATTTTAATCTTTTCAATTTTCTTCTTCTCTAAAATGAATTTTCTCAAATAAAGATCTCCCTGTATTCATACCCAAAACCTTGCTACAGAGTAAGTTAGTTTTGGTTAAGGGAAACTACTTCTAAAGTTGGCAAAATAGCTCAATTTCGCTTCTCAAGTGACAAACCTTGATACCGACATGAACAGACCATGCTATCAGGTACTGTCACTCCTTTCTGGTGACTAAAGACCTCCAAGTATCTGATGTCCCAGCAGGGAACAAATTCAGTAATTCAGGGACATTTGCAACCAGAAGAATTTGGAAATATGATAATGGTCACAAAACAAACAAACAAACAACCCTGAATCCTTCATTCTCTTTAAAATTTCACTCATCTCCCAATACTTTTCTTTTATCATCATCTGAACCCTATTTTTTCTTTTTTGAGATAAGGTCTGGTTTGGTATCTCCCATTCTCATATACAGGTCAAAATTCAGACTAGTGATGCAGATGCCAAAAGTGTTTTTAATTCTATCATTATAATCCTAAAGAACCACAGTGAGAATTTTAAAAATATTTTTAACAATTAATAAATTGAAAAAGTTTTAAATATACCCATCTACACTATATAAGTATTGAAAATTTTATTTTGAAGTTTCTAGAATATGTAACTATATAAAACAGCACAATAGCTTATAGCTATTGCTAAGCATAACTATGAAACTGGAATTATTTTAACGATAGAATTTTATTTGCAATCTTTCAACAAAAAAGCAAAATATTTAAGTTTAAAAATTACCTAGGCAAAGTTGATCTTTAGAAACAATGTTTTCTAAGCTGCTTTTGAAGACAGTTAAGTAGACAGCTCTACAATTCATGTAAAATACCTCCTCTTCACTTAGTGGAAGTTTCTTTGTTCGAAGATTCTCTGAAGGCATAGATTTCTGATTGGCAAAACCGATGTCACTTCCTATACTCGTGGACATTCTATTAGAAAATAATTGAAAGATTTGGTTTAGTCTCTGTTGATCGCCTAAAATGCAAATGTCACGCCTTTCAAATGGGCATGGGAATGAAGACACGGAAACCAGAGGACTTCAGTTGGTTGTTAGGAGGAAATCAGTTAATATACGAGAAGCATTAACTGCCTGACCTAAAACAAGTGTGCAATAAACTACAGATAATGGGAAATTCCGTGAGAATTTTTATATCAAGGAATTGGCAGGTGGCTCCCACCCTCCACGGCAGGCTCAACTACATCATTTCACTAATATCTGAATTTAGTATTTCACACAACTGAACTTTGAAAATTCCATTTTTAGGGTTACCATTGTGGCTTTACTGTGTTCTTCCATTATTTTGGTTTACATAGTTTTGCTGTGAGAGCTTAATGAACTGTGCTACATCTTGTTTTATCTCCTCCACAGTGATTGGGTACCTTTTGTCCATTTCACAGATGAACAAATTGAGAGACAAAGATGCCACCTAGCTGGTAACAAGCACTGAGAAGTGATGAATTTCAATAAGTGTCTCCTTTGTTATTGTGGAGAAAGGTTTTTTTTTTTTTTTTTTTTAACAATGGCTTCTATGCAGTACTGACTTGTGCTGGAGGTCTAACAGCTCCCAACACTACTTTATCCAGCTTTGACGGCTAAAAATACATTCCAACCTAATAAATTGAATATTTCAAGTTCAACAATAAGATGACACAGGTAGGGTCCCCTTCAGGACTCATTGGATTCTTACTCAGGAGGCCTAAATCACTGGCACCTTCTTGAATTATCTAGGTCTTTTACACTTGGGAAAGAAAGATAATAATCACTTATCATGGATGAAGTACCCTATTTATAATACACAGGCCGCCTGCCTGACACTTTCATATTACGCCAGATTTCGAAGGACCCCACAGGGATGTAGTGTCACAGTCTGGTTACTGCAAATTGGAATCACTATAATTAGCATCACCGTTTTAAACACGCATGCGTGCGCAGATCTCCTGGCAAATGGAGGGGGGCTATTGCAATGCGGAAGAATAAATGCTCCCTCTGCAACAAACGCTTTCAGCATCTAAATGTTGTTGGATCTTCTTCAAATACGCTTTCCAACGGGGCGACTGTCTCGCGTGAAAATCCCACGGCGGAAATGTTCCAGGATTCGATTTTTCCCAAACTGGGAAGGAAGACGAGAGTGGAGCGCACATAAAGGCAGAAATGCACCCCTCGGGCTCGGAAACCTTATTTAAACTGCAGCCCGAGCCTGCGGCGGCCGCAGAAAAACCCGGGGCCTGGACCCCGGGACGGAAAGCCGTGCCGGGCCGCGTGGGGACGACTCTGACTGGGAAAGAGAAAAGCCGCGGGCGGGAAGAGAAAGCCGCACGGGAGGAACAGGGCGAGGAGGAGGAGGCCGAGAGAGCGAGCTGCCTCACCCGGGTCATCGGCGAGGACGCGCAGCTCTCAGCGACTCCGGGTCCCCTCTCAGCCGTTGGACAGACGTCCGCCGGTCGCCGGTTACCATGGCAACCGCGCCTTGCCCTCTCCACCGGAAGTAAGATGCAGAGCACCTTCCAAAATATTCCGGCTAGAAACCTACGGAATCACTGATTCAGAGCAGACATGTATGGCTCTGTTGCCCCTCTGTCCCGGGTTTCTTTGACTAAAATAGTGAGAGAGGATCTTGTGTTGCGTCGGACAGATGGTTTTGGGCCTCGATTCCCTCCACACCTCTGTTTACGTGTGCGCCCTCGGTTCTTTCGTGGCGCGGAGCGTGTTTCCGGCGGGTCGCGCGAGGTGTAACTCGCCATCCTAGCCCTGCGTTTCCGGTGTCGCGTCTCGCAGGCTGTTCCTCAGGGTGTGAAAAGCCGGGCTAGTTCCCTTCCTCAGCAGCGCTGGCGCTTCCCGAACCCCGAAATGCCGTAGGTATCTCCTTCCCCGGGCAGTCTTGATTTGAGGCCCCTGTATGAGCAAGGCGAGCAGACAGGAGTTGGCCGTAAAGCCTTTTCAGTCTTCCCGGGTTTTTTTCGGGCCGTGGCTCCACCCACCCTCCTGTAACCCGTGGTCGTCCGGCCCCTCGAGGTGCGCGTCCGCCTCTGGGGCATTTCTTCCCCTATGAGTAGCGTTGTTTTTTAATTTTTATAATCTGCCTTTATTATGTATCCTGAAATTAGATTTTTAAGATACAGTTTTCTACATAGGTAAAGATTAATGGCAAAGCAGTCAAGATATAAATTATATGTATGGTACAATTCCAAATCAGGAATAGCTTGACAGAAAATGTCATTAACACAGTGATTCAGTGATCGGACTGTACCTGGTGTGTCGCTTCACTTGATTCACATTTTTTGTAATTTTTAACAGTACCTGTTTGCAGTAATTGGTATGTGTACGTGGCAAATCTTAATTATATTCTTACAGATTTTATAGGCCATAGGTGATGTCCACCCGGAAGTAGTTCAAAGTGAATGTACAGAGAGGGCATCATATCAAAACATGTCTGTATGTTGTAAAGCCCTGTGATGCCTCGACTAGAGTAGTGAGTTCAAAGAACGTCGTGAGTGATTTCATAGACTGGGTCTAGCACCTGGATTTCACCGTCGTGAGTGATTTCATAGACTGGGTCTAGCACCTGGATTTCACCGTCGTGAGTGATTTCATAGACTGGGTCTAGCACCTGGATTTCACCGTCGTGAGTGATTTCATAGACTGGGTCTGGGCACCTGGATTTCACTACAGACTCAGTGACCCCCAAGTCACTGATGCAGTTTTCTGCTTATTTGTTAAAATTTTTATCAGGATGATCTTTAAATTCTCATCTAACCTCAGTAATCTGATCATTGCGAATGACCATGATGGGATAGACGTTTGGCTAGATATTTAGTCTGCCCACTCTTCATCCACCTTAGAGTAAAACACAGCTGGCTGCTCTGTAGAAACTTTTTAAAAAGTCACTAAAGAAAAGTGGGGGATCCCCAACGTGTGTAATTTTCTGGCTGCACCTTTTCCCCTGGTGAACATAGATCCTGCCTTCTAGAGTAACGTTCCTTCAGTCTTTTAAGGGGTGAGTAAAAGGCAAAGTAAAACAGGGGAAATACTTGTATTAAATAGTAATTGACATGCAAGCAAAAAGATGTACAAAAATGGTAACCAATATTTGAGTCTTTATAACCTCTGAGGAAAGATCTAATGTCCAGTGACAAGAGTAGGTGGATGTTTCTTAAAAACATGACTGAAAGAACCAATTTGTAAAAAACCACATATAGTGTATGTCTAGAAAAACAAGATATTATTTGGGGTTATGTATGTATGTGAGAAGATCATTATGGAGAAGGGAAGGGAAATGATGAATTACAAAAATTCAGTTTCTGGGTGCCTTTTGGTGAAGCAGAATAGAGAAGCAGCAGGAAACTGTGTGTACTCAACCACACTGGTAATAGCCTAGTTTTTAAATTGTGTGGTGAGTTTTGGGTGCTTATTTCTTAGGTTTTATAATTTGTACTTTTTGGGGGGGTACCAGGGATTGAACTCACGACTGCGCACTTGCAAGGCAGGCACTTATGCCACTGAACTAAATCCCCGGCCCCTATAATGTGTACTTCTTACATGAATTGTTTAATATGTATGACATGCAACTTAAATTGTAAGAATTTGGAGATTACATATCTTAAGTTCTCAGTAAGTATAGTTTTCTTCACCTTCTGTTTTGTACTTTAGATACTTGCCGTTTTGGAGCTGGGGAAACGAGAATTAGATCATGGTTGCTACTGGTCTTCCCTTGAAAATGTACTACTGTTTGTGCATACCTTATAAACTAGAGGGAATACTATTGCTCTTCCTAGGTTGAACCCTCAACTTTTTTTAGACTGAAAGTGGGAAAATCATGGACTTTGGGATATGGCAAACCAAGACAACTTTTGGTTCTCCTAATCAGCTATATGATCCCATTTTTATAGGTTTATGATGTAACTTTAAAGTTACTGTCTTACTATCTAATTATTTGATCTTGTCTGCTATCAAGATTTTTAAAAATGTAAAGCTGGAGGCAGAGAGGAAAAGACTTTTCAGTAAACCTGTAGTTCTGATTTGTCCTGAGATTTCATAGCTTTTGAAATTTTAAATACATACTTTTGTGTAACATTTCTTAATAAATATGTAGCTTAACTTACATCGTGAAGTAATAGAAACTAAAAAAAAAATCGCATGCAATAGTAAATATCCCTTTCTAGTGCTTTTTTTTCCTCCCATGCTTTCTTGTATAAAACTTCCTGGTACCATTTGCCACATTCTAATTAATGTCCATTATCATCTTAGTTCAGTCAAGAACACTGAATTTCTATAAGGGTTAACTTTATTCTGTCCAGACTCTGAAGTATAAAGTTAGAATATTGAAATAGCTTTAGTGTTGGAGAAAACTATTTGAAACATTTCTCAGAGCGGGCTCCATTCTGCTGATGTATTTATAAAAGTCTGCGAGTTTTCGAGAGACATTTAAAAGGTGCCTTTTTTTCATAATAAAAAAGAAACTGATTATAAGCATATTCTGGATTTGCTAATCTATTTTATTGCACCTTGAGTTTGTAGTCATGCTGGTACCACTGCCAAATGCAATGATTTTTATTTTGTGGATTGATTGTAAGGAAAACAGATGTCGTGAAATGATGCACAGGTCAAGTACAGGTAGCCATTTAATAAATGTCCCTTGACTCATGGCAGATATTCAGAGTTATGCGATTTCTTTTAAAAGTATCCTGTGTTTTTTCAAAAGGTTGTTAGCATCCTTAGTACTTACTATGAGAAATAAGAAATTTAAGTATAATTCTTTCCAACTTATAAAAGTTAGTAGCATGCAATAAAGCATAATGTACCCTTTCATAATGGCATAAGAAACTCCCCTGATACACAGACTGGAATCTTTGAAAATTTTTATTCAAAACAACTAGAATCTCTATAAATCACATTTCCTGTTGCATTGGAAGATTCATAGGAAACTAAACCTCAAGGGATAAACTAAAAGTATGACCTGAAATCAAAGTAAGGAGTCAGTATAGAGAAAAGGTAGGATTTTTAGAACACACACGCATTCATGTTGCACTGGACAGACTGGCTAGAGTTGGGGAAGGGAGTTAACACTTAAGACTTACAATTGAGCTAGGACAGTGGGTAAATGACTGCCTTTGGTTTGGTCCTTACTTACTGCAGAGCTCAGATGTACCTTATTAGAGGATAGCAGCCTCAGTGTAGGCTCCTAGTTTTTCCATAGTTAAAATCACCAGGAGATCACAGATAGCCAGTCATGAAAGGTAACTATTACAGGTTGAAGTTGTAATACATAGTAATCAACAGAATTAGATTCCAAGGGTTTTGCAAAGTGGATTTATAAGGAATATATATGAAATAATTTTAATGTTTAAAGAAACAAAAAGTTGAATTAGAAATATCACAGAATATAAAAAATAGACAAGTATTTTATCTATTTATTTGCAGTGTTGGGAAATATAAATAACAGCCTCCACACTGAGCTGTATGTTCAGCCCTTTTTTATTTTTCATTTGAGACAGAGTCTTGCTAATCATTGGATTGCATGGGCTGAGCTCAGATTTGTAATAGTCTTACCTCACTGTGCCAGAGTGCTAGGATTACAGGCATGAACCACCAAACCTGGTCCCAGACAGATTTTAAACTAGAACTGTTAAATAATTCTTTTTTTCTTTTTTTGAGACAGGGTTTTTAGGCTGTATTTTGATGGGGTAGCCCAGGCTGGCCTTGAATTTGTGGCGAGCCTCCTGTCTCAGCCTTCTAAGAGTTGGGATTGAGCCACTGCACCTGGCTGTTAGATAAAAAGAAACAAAAGTAATTATTAAAAGAAAAACCATGTGAATGGAATTCCATGTCAAAATAGTTTGTATTAGAATAAGTCTTTCATAGATAACAGTTTTAAACTCTGGACGAATATTAAAGACAACTGTTTAATGTAGCTAATTGGAGAGGTGCTGACACTTGAAAGATGGACACTCTGATCGGCAAAGCTGGTGTGTATGGCAGTCAGCCCGCTGGCCGCCTGTGCTGTGCAGGACGGCTGGAGCCCACCAGTACACTCTTATTTACGGTACTGGCTTGAATCAGAGCAGAGTTGGGGATTATGAGATTTGCTGCAGAACAAAGGGAAATCTAGTGAAGAGGGAACTGGACTGCCCGAATCCTGGGTGGGTTTCTGGGCTACATGTGGATTAGGGAGCTCTGTGAACTTTGAGAGGAATCAGTAGCTAGAATCCTGCATAAAGAATGCGCAGAGAAGTCAGCTGGTGGAAAGACAGCGTTTAGAGTGAATTTAGTTGAATTAAGTACATGGCAAAGCCAAATTTAAGACTGTCCAGAATAAGATAATAGAATTCAGAGTCTGTGTTCTATTATCTACAGTGTATAGTGTACAATAAAAAACAGAACAACAAGATGGGAGCTGTTGCTGAGAAAACAGTAGCTAAAATTGACCCCTCTATACAAAATCTAGAATTAGCAGACTTTAAAGGATTTATAAGTGTTAAAGGATTTGAAGGAAAAAGTCACAATGGAAGAATACCTGGAGTTTCAGAAGTAGAAATTAGTAAGATAGTAATTTTGTATCTGAAAAATATAATACATCTAGAGTGAAAACACTATAAACTTTGTGGCAGAAGAAAAGGTTAGTAAACTTGAAGACAATAATAGAAACAATATAATTGAAGGAATAAAAATTAAAAGAAAAGAAACCTCTATACCTCATGGTACAAATTCAAGTGGTATAATATGTAGAGTTCTAGACACAGGAGAATGGAATGAAATAAAAATATTTAAATGATAGATCCTAAATTTCTTGATTTTGCTGAAAACATAAAATTACAAGTCCAAGTAGCTCAGTAAATTCCAGTCGAGTTTTAAGTTCGTATGTATACATTTATGTATGTGCTCTTGTACATCCTAGAATCAACCTGATGAAAACTAAAAGAGTAAAAGAGCAAACCTGAAAGCAGCCTTAGAAAATTGATATTTCACATGGAATGAAAAGTACTCATTAGAAACTTCTTATCAAAAATAATGAAAGGCAAGGGGGACAGTAGAATAAAATTTTTAAAGTGCTAAAATAAAACAAAAACCTGCCAATCACAAATTCTGTGTGTAGAGAACTATCCTTCAAAAATGAAGATCAATTAAAAATACTAAATAACCAAAATCTGAGAATACATCACAAGCAGTCCTGCTAAGAAGAAATGCTGATAGAAGTTCTTTGGGCTAAAGACACCCGATGAAAATCTCAATCTCTGAGTGATAGTGAATATTGGGAATCGGGTTAAATATATGACTGTGTTTTTACTTACAACTTCTCATTATATATGAATTTTACATAAAATCTGCTAGGCAAATCCTGAGAGGTTTTTCCCCACTGTGGATGCGCCAGCACCTCTGAAACGGGTTTATTAATGCAGATGAGTGTGTTGCAGATGACTAGAGCCAGATTTCTCACTTTTGGATTGAGTAATTTCAGACACTGCATATTACTTTGACACTAGAAGTGTCCACATGGAATCGTGTATATCTTAAAATGCACATTTTAAAGATAGAGATAGAAATATGTGCACACATGTGTACACACTTACACACACTTCAACTCAGTCCACTGCGAGGGTGCACAGTGGATGAAAGTAGTCATGAACACATTTTGTGCCCTGATTTTAATTTCTAAAGGCCATTGTTCTTTAAAAAGAACCAGTTCTCACTGGAGAAAAGCTGACTCCAAGGTTATGCAGAGAGTAATTTTTTTGTATGCTGGAAAGTAAAAAATTGCTCAGATTTATGGGCACATAAGGTAAACAGGAACCAGTATGAAGGGCAAATGGTTCTGTTGCCAAATTTAGAATAAACATAAAAATAACTAATGGAATGGCTTAAAAGCCATTGGCAAAAATAAAAATTCATGACCCTATAGTGATACAAATAAAAGTTGAAAAAAAGCTCTTAAGTAGAGAGCTAATAAATATAAAAGGAATGATAGCATTAGGAAATCATCAGTGGAGCTTTATAAAATTTCATATGTATTGCAGAATGCTAGAAAACATCTTGATCAAGATCCCTGTCACTCATACTACTGTGCATCATCATTACATGCCTCGAATTACATTCTGAAAAGGATACAAAATTACCTCATTGTCATGTATGCCAAAAATTCATCACCTGATCACAGGAAATATCCCATAAACTGTAAATGAATATATTCTACTAAAATTAAGGTTTTTAAATGGTCATACACTTAAAAATCAAGATCAAAGAAATCAAAGTATAAGGAATAGTTTTGGATTAGGGAGACTAAAAAGTAGATAACTGCATGTAATAAGTGATCCCGTATAGGAGCTTGGATTTAAATACTGAATATAAAGGATATTATTAGGACAAGAAATAAAATTTGAATATAGGCTTTTGATGATAATGCTGTATCGATGATAAATTTAAAATTTTTGACAGTGTAAGGAATGTGTTTGGGTTTAGACAAAACATGGAAATGTTTACAGTAAGGATCTGTTGTATCTCCTAGTGGTTCAGGAAAAAAACCCACATATGCAATTTGTATATGTGTGTGTTGGGAGAATGATACAGAAAATAGGGAAAGGCCACCAAATGGTAAGTCTGGATAAAGGGTAAGAATTCTGATAAACTTTCTGAAGTGTCACATAAGCCAGATGTAATGGAACATGACTGTAATCCTGGTGCTCTGGGACACTGAAACAGGAGGATGGCAAGTGTGAGCCCATCCTGGGCAACTTAGCAAGACCCCTGCTTTAAAAACAAACAAACAAACAAAAAACTAAAAATGTCTGATAGCTCAATGCAAAGGCCCTGGGTTGATCCCAGTGTAAAAAAAAAAAAAAAAAAAAAATGGATGAATTAAATAGTAGGTTAGATGCAACTGGAGAAGAAATACAGAATGAGGAAATCTGAAGAAATTGCCCAAAATACAGCATAGAGAACAGTGATGTAAAAAAAGTTTAGCAATATAGAAGGTAATTTGAAAACAACTAAAATTAATTTTTTGCAATTATTTTAGCCTTTAAGGGTGGACAGCCAGCAATATTTGAAGAGATTATGGCTTAGATCTCTTTTCTACAGCTGGTAAAACATGAATCAACGTAAGAGACAGGTTAGAGATAAGACTTACTATGACATCCTTTCAGGGCTTGTCTTTACCTTAAATATGGTTGATGTAGATAACTTTTTAAAAAGTCTTACCTGGAAATTTCAAACCAAAGTTACAAGTACACAAAAATTGGGGCACTGTAGAAAGTTGAAGGAGCTAAACATTTAATTCTTCATGTCACTGTTTTTAGCTAAAAGAGAAATCCATTTTATTAAATCATTAATTTATATAATATGAGACGGTCACCGTTAGGCTTTGGAGAACCAAATATTAACAAAAATGGTACTGCCTAGTAGTTTTAATTGTAATGGGAGAAAGTTCAACAAGCATTTTTAGAACTCAGCGTCTTAACATACAAGTTGTTAATGATGTATCTTAGTCTAGGGGGAGAAAATACACAGATTATTTTACATAAAAGTTTAGTGAGAGGGTCACGCTATTGAGAGTAGAGATCCTAACTGCAAATAGGATGGTGTCGGGGAAACTGGAGATGGCGTGTTGGACTTTGAGAAGTAGGATAGACATCAGTGACAGGCTTTGGTATTTTTGCCTTGTGAAATACATCATTCATACACAAAAATGCACAAAACATCACACACTGCCATGTTTTAATTTTTTTTGTTTTGTTTTGTTTTGTTTTGGTACTGGGGATCAAACTCGTGACCTTGCGCTTGCCAGGCAGGCGCTTATGCCACTGAGCTAAATCCCCAGCCTGTCATGTTTTAATTTTGATAGACTTGTTGAGCCCCTCTAACAGAGACTTTTAGAGACATACATGTGTATTCGTAAGTATGTGTAATATACCTAGACATATGTTATAAATTTCTAGGACAAGATAATGTTAGTGAATCATATTTAGGAGGACTTTTTTAGTGAAATGGTTGGGTCTTCATTTTCATTTTATTTCAGTACAAAGAACATCTCACCTCTATCAATTTGTATTCTGTGGTTAATAATCCAGGTGTTCCATCTGAACAAGTTCTGTGACTGATAAGGAAGGTTTTGATATCATAAACATTTTACCCAGTGACTGCTCAGTTTTGGGCAGTTCTGCCATGAGAGTAACAGGAGTAACTCATTTAAATACTTATGCTCAGTGGCTAACCTTCTGCCTGGGCTAGATTGGCATTCCCAGTTCACCTAGTTACTGGTAGTCACTTTTTGTGTGACCACTAGAAATGCTGAACACCAAGGAGGATGGGCTTGAATGAAAAGGAGAATACAGAAGGGATATAGATTTTCTCTTGTTTGCTCATTCCTATACATAGGATGGAAAATAAATTATTTCAGATCTCAGTTTACACTTAGGGAGTCACATGGGATGTGAGTTTGACCTTTGCTTTCATCGAAGGATTTCTAAGCATCTCATGAGCATGCCCAGTAATCCTCTAAACACTCATCTGAAGTTGGGAGCTGGCAGTGTTATGCCCATTATAGCGAGAAGTAATGGAAGCTCTGAAATACTAAGTGATATTTTTATCTCCTACTCAGATATTTCTTACTACTTTACAGGCCAGAATTACTATCATCTCTTATGGAGCTTAGAGTATGTAATTTGCCCAACCTTAGGGAAGAATTTGGCATATCATCAAAGCTTCCTGGGTCTTATCTGTTTTACTAAGTTTATTCTTTACCCTGTTCCCACCCTCAGTCCTTCAGAATTGTGTTTAAACTGTTTTAGAAGTTGTATAAAAAAGCCAAAATTATATAATTTTGTTTCTAAAGTGTCAATCCTGGTTTTTGGTTAGGAACAAAATAATAAGCTTTCTCCTCTTAATATTGCAACTGGTATTAGTAATATTGTGGGGAATCCTGCTCAGGGTACTACTATGTAGTAAGTGAAATAAAACAGAGGATAGTCTTGGAGAATAATACCACTAATTCTACACGATTATACTCCTTGTGATATGTAATTGCATGTCAGAATTTTTGTATCTTTTTTAAAAAATCCAACAGCAGTAATTCTAGTAGCAACTAGAATTTTGGGCCCAGTGAATCTAAACCTAGTATACCTAAACATGTAATATAATATTTAAATTATGGGCATAGATAAAAATTTAGATAAGTTGGAAGTGGGAAGTTATCCACAGAGTTGATGGCTCACCCATGGAGGGAAGAGTGTTCACATTGTTTTGCAACTATCACCACTGTCTACCTCCAGACATTTTTTATCTAAAACTGAAACTGTGCCTATTAAATAATCATTTTCCATCACTCCCTCCCTCTTGCCCCTTGGCAACCACCATTATATTTTCTGTCTCTGAATTTGATTGCTTTTATTAGTAAAATCATACAGTGACTGGTTTATTTAGTAAAGTGTCTTGAAGCTTCATCTATGTCATAGCACCTGTCATGTTTCCTTCCTTGTTAAGGCTGAATAGTAGTAGTCTGTTGTACATATATACCATGTTTTGCTTATTCATTGGTCAACGACCCTTGGGTTACTTCTGCCTGTTGGCTCTTCTAGACAGTGCTTCTGTGAATGTTGGTATGCTAATATTTGTTCAGGTCAGCTTTCAATTCTTTTGGGATTGGATCATGTGATAATTCCATGTTGAATGTTTTAGAGGGCGGCCAGGGTATTCTCCCCAGCAGCAACAGCAGCAGCAGCAGCAGCATTTCTCATCCCAGTGGCAATGGGAAAGGCTCCAGTTTCTCCGTAGCCTTGTCAGCTCTTGTTAGTTTTTAGCCATTCTAATGGATGAGAAATGGTAGCTCCTCTGGTTGTGATTTGAGTTTCCTTGATAATTAGAGTTGGTAATCATCTTTTCATGTTGCTTAATGGGTGTTTATGCATCTTTGAAGAAATTCACATTCAAGACTTCTGCTCATTTTATGTGTCCATTTGTGGGTACCACTTAAAATTGTAAACAGCTCTCAGGATTATCTTTAATTTTTAATTATTCTTTTAAAAATTATCTGCCATTTTATTTTTTCACCCCTGTGTTCTTGTTTCATTAAAAATTTACATCAAATTGATTTTAAATAACTTCTAAAAGATACAGATTTTTAAACCAATTTACTCTCAAATTATGTAGTTGGTTAGTGTAATAGCAAAATTAAACGCTTTGTAGAGGGATTAGTTTTTTATTTAGTATTTATTGCCCAGTAATTTTTATAGGCTGACTATCCTGTTTATAAGTGAGTCATTATTTGTAAGATTGATACAAATCAGGGAGGGAGGTCCTGTAACACAGCCTTAGTACTGCAGTCTTTTGTATAGTGCTCTAATTCTCTAATACTTTAAATAATTTCTACTTCTGAGATCAAGAAAGTGCTCTTAATGCTGCATTTGTCACTGGGAAAACTAGCTGTAATTTATATTGACCTTTTTCTCCTTGGAGCATTTAGTATGCATTCAATAAAATGTTGATGACTGCTCTTTAGAAGACAGCTGTACGAAATAAAGTATTATAAATATTCAGCTTTCCTTTCTAAGCATTGTCACCAACAGCTGGGCATCCAGTTTAGCAGAACAGATTTTGCACACAGAGAACCTGGCATGTTCCTGAATCAGTTTAGCGAAGGAAACAAAAAATAAGTTTCTTGTGGATTGGGGACTTGTAAAGACATAGAGCATCTGTTCCTCTGTTAAGTCATAGCCTGCTGCACTGAATCATGCTCACACCGGGGTAATGCGCAGGACTCCATGCACCTTGCTCACGCCCTTAGCACCTAGTGCACAGCTTTGCAGATAGTGTATTCTCAGCATTTCCATTGCAAGTGTAAATAATTTGCTCTTATGTATGATTTTTTGTTAGTGTATTTTAAAGCAGGTAAATATACTAATACCAAGATACTTTATGACCTTTAAGTTGGTAGTCTTTGTAAAAAATTACATATGAAAAAACTGAATCCACTGCATATTTAATTATGGTTCAGTATTGAAATATGCTATTAAAAACCAGTCTTCTTAAATAATTATTTCATATATGGTATTCTGTTTTAATAAATAACATAAAAATTAGTTGGCAAAAGTAACTTAGAGTAATTATGTTTCTTACCTTTAAGTATTTGCTTAGTTAAATCATAATCAAATCTAAGATTTCCTTATTTTGCTTGCAGTGTTAAAAGATCACTGAAATTGAATGATCAGTTAGAAGAAAATGTAAGTATTTGCCTAAGAATTTTTTTTTTTGCCTAAAAATTTGTGATTGTGTGATTGTATGTTTTTAATTTTAAACTGCTAATTTACCTTGCTAAATATAAAAATCATCAAAAACAGTGGAGGCTAGGTGTGGTGGTGCATACCTGTGATCTCAGCTTTGGAAGGCCGAGGCAGTATTGTCACGAGTTTGAGGCCACTGGGGCGACATAGTGAGACTTTGTCTCAAAAGAAAACAAAACAAAAAAAGGCAATGTGGGTAGCCAGTGTGATGGTGTACACCTGTAATCCCAGTACTCAGAGGGCTGAGGCAGAAAGATTGCCTCAAGTTCAAGGCCATCCTGGGAAACAGTGATTTCAAGGGCTTACTGAACTATATAGTGAACCCTGTCTCAAAAAACAAAAAAAAACAAAAAACATGAACAGGGCTGGGGATTTAGTTCAGCAACTCAAGCGCTTGCCTGTTAAGCGAGAAGTCGTGAGTTTGATCCCCAGGACCAAAAAAACAACAGCAAAAAAATGTAAGATAGTTGTGATCAGTACATTTTCTGCATATAGGGTACTTTTATAAATCTAATGTGTGTAAGGTTTTGGCCAGCTTCAAGTGTTCACTTTAAAAGCAAATTATTCAGAAATCTTAATAAAATGATTTTGTAGGAATTAGTGTGTAGAAAATAGTAACCTACCACTTTAGTACTTCATTGTACAAGAAACGGTATGGGATAGTAACACTGCTTAAATCTGCATACTGTAATCTACTAAAGTGAAATCAAAACATTAGTAACATTTTCATATTAAAAATGTAATTATCTCCCTCAGTGGTGTTGGCATGGGTTGAACAACAGTGCTAACATTTTACTGTGGTTATCACAATAAAAATAAAACAGTGCTGTTGCTATTACTTTTGGTAAATTTAGTTATTGTGTCACAACATATGTTAGTTTATTATCTTTTCACACCAACCATGGATCCACATGCAGACATTAATACTGACACACTTATGATCTGCAATCTTAAATACAAGTAAATTGGTGAGAAAGTAAATTAAAACAAATAGCTCATAATAAAGGGACTCCTACAAAATCCCATATGAGAATGCCATTTCAAGAAATGGATTTTATGTGGAATTTCACTTTGGAAGACTCACTGATATTTAACAAAACAGAAATTTACCATTTTAAAAACTTCTTAGGTGCTTTTTAAAATTTTTTATACAAAGGTGGCAAAATACTGCAGTGACACTAAAAACATCATTAAGAGTGTAATTAGCAATTTAGAGTTCCATTATCCAACTTGTTCTCTGCAGAATGCAGCTGTGACTGTAATTCTGCATCTGTTTCTTTGGTCAGAGTGGTATTTTGGTAGAGTAGTAGTCCAGCTTGAAATGAAGCACAATTCTTTCCTGTCCCAAAACTGTTCTCTGGGAGATGGCAACATTATTTGAGAAGAAAGGAATGACCATTTCAGAATCCATTCCCATCATGCAGCACAACTGTTTTTGTGATGGGTATTCTGCCCATTTTTTCTTCAGATAAGAATGTGTCAAGGTGACCTGTGCCACAAATAAGATTCTGGGTGACAAAATTACATTGTTTTATTTGGCTCAGGTCTGTACCTTTAAGCCAATTAGACTGCATGTTAACTCAATTTCTTTACTTGGTATTGATCTATTCCTGTTTTTTAGCTCTCCATGATTCAGTCTTAATAGATCATATGTTTCTGGGCATCCATTTGTTTTCAACTACGCTGATTTGTTAGTGTAGACTCATTCATAGCATCTTTTTATGGTCCCTTTTATTTCCACAAGGTCAGTACAGGCTGTGCATTACTAATAAGCAATCTGAAATGCTCTTCTGTATAAGGATTTCTGACAGTAAACATGGAGCGCATTTGTCTGTCTCCTGTTAATCTTGTGGCCACGTCAGCATAGATTCTTTGTACCTGTATAGAAGTCCCCGAGTGGCCTGAATATGTCCGTCCTCCTTTCTGTGGTCTTTCCCAGGATCGGATGCACATCTCTCCATGTGTTCCATTGCACCTGTCCTGTCTCAACTCTGTGGTGTACGCATGCGTCTTGCCTGGTGAATGTGGAGCCTCCTTTCTGTTTAGCTACTGTGTTGTTATACTCTGCTGTACAGAACAGGACACTGGCTCCAGATACTACAGAAAACATTCATTAGTGGGCTTTTGTAGGAGTCTAAAGCCAGGTGTGTGAAAGGTAGGCCTGGTAATTTTTACTTTATATGTCCATTTCTGGGCAGCACAGGATACTTTGGGGACTGTATCCCTGGAGAATGTTTATTGATTTGCTATATGGTACAGTCTTTCCTTTACCTTTCACTACAATTCTGGAAGCATACAGTTATCAGCTGAAGTTTTCACACACACACACACACACACAAACACACATGCTCTGTGGGTTAAGAAACCTGGCATAATCTCAGTGAAGGATGGATCTGGCATGTGCAGCAACTCTTGTACTCTAGGATTAGATGTTTGGAATGGGAATCATTTGTGACGTGTAGACAACGTGTCTTCTTCAGGTCCCCCTCCTAGTCTAGGCTCAGCCCTTTCTATTCCACCTTCCTATTCATGCTCATGCTAATTTGTTGGAGGAGATCGAATCATGGAGCCAGCTGACCAAGCCCAATCTCATAAATTGTCACCCAGTTGGAGTTTCATGAAGGACCCTGTCACAGAAAAGCCAGCTCTTACTATTGTCATGAGGTAGTTTAATACACTGTGTACTCCAAGTAGTTGTTCTTTCTAATGATAAAGCAGGAACAAAAGTATTGTTGATTCATGGATGTGGAGCTGCTGCAGTCTAGAACACAGTGCAGGAATTAAAATTTATTATATTAAATATATTAAAGTATACTTACATTAAAATACATAAAACTGAATATTTCTATTAAGAAAAATGTTAAAATGCTCAATTATCATTTGCATATGTTCACGTAAATGGCCTCCTGAAGAAAGGGGACCCAAGAGCAATTATCCAAAGGAGCAAATGAATAACTCGATTCCTAACAACCTGCAGTGGAGTGGAAGTAAACTTAGAAGTTTACCAAGGATCTGCAGCTGTCTCAGCCACCCCTTTGTCTGTTGTCACACCCGTTGCTGGGGACAGTCTCCAGCTTGCTGTCCGGAGAGTTATGAGGAGACCCTTAGAAAAGGCCTGCAATCATCTACCTGCGCAGCCTCCTCCCAGCGAAGTGGAGTCCTTTGAGGGTTGGGCTCATCAGTCTGATTTCATGTCAGTCTTCTCATGTTAGCATAGGAAACATTATAATTTACCCTTCCTCGGAAGTAAATCAACTTTACTTCCTTACTCAGGGCACTTTCCAGAGCTGTGGCATTGGAGCACAGGTTCCTGGCATATTTTCCACAGATGCCCTCACTTGTGTTAGAAATAGCATGATTGGAATTCTTTGCCTTCTCCTCTTCCCCTAGCCAAGAGAACAGAGTGTGTGATGCCATGGTTCCTCCCCAACAGTGCAAGGCTTTGTCAGCTGCTCTGCTGCTCCATCCCATTTTCTCCACTCTTGCTGGTGAGGTGAGGAAACTGAGGTTCAGGAGAGAGGAGGGTGCTCATGATAACGTGGCTGGGGAACCGCAAGCCATGGCAAGGGTCCATGCGCTGTCATGTCTGGTGCTCTTCCCATGTGCTGCAGCTGTGCTCCTTGTCATGTGATTGTTTCACACTAGTTTGAGTGTCTTGCTGCCTGGAGGCTTGCCTCACCAGCGTCCTTACATAATTGTAACATCCCACTGGGCAACGGGGCAGTGCCCTCAGGTGGAAATGTGGTAAACGCTGCAGAAAACGCCATTATCTGTGGAAAATTTGATTTCTAGTGTTATTGTTGTTTTATATTAACAGTGTACCCAACTTTATTAGACAAATTCAGTAGGGGAAAAGGTCCTTTAATAAGTGGTATCCACATGAAAATTAACTTCACTTCATATACAAAATTCATTTACTTCATATCTCATTTCATATATAATAATCTATCCAAGAATAATTATAGTCTTAAAGCCAGAAGCCTAAAGCTTCTGAAAGAAAACAAAAGAAACTATTATGAAACTATCTTTGTGACCTTAGAGTAGACAAAACCCCTAATATATAAAAACTCCTTAGCCATAAAAGTTGATAAATTATACTTCATCAAAATTTAAATTTTCTGCTCATAAAAAGAGACCATTAAGAAAATTAATAGGTGAGCCATGGGTAGAGAAGAAAATATTTATAATACATATATCTGACCAAAAATGATGTTCAGAATATATAAATGAGAATAAATAAATAATCTGATAAAAGTGCAAAAACTTGAACAGATCTTTCACAAAAGAAAATACATAAATGGGCAAGTAGCACATGAAAAAGCATTCGCTGTCATTAATTATCAGAAATAGGAATTAAAGTCAGAGAAATACTACTATTTCTCCTGAGTAGAATAGCTAATGAATTAGAACAAAATATTGTTTTTTAACACCCCAACTAACATGGTGAAAGCAAACAAAAATTGAGGATTGGTGTGAACAAAGAACAATTTAACTTATATATTGATGGTGATTTTGAGTGATATAAACATTTTGAAGAATTCTTTATGTTTAACTTTGTATATATATTATGTATATTTTACATGTTTATATAATATATATATATATATATATATATATATATATATATATATATATATATTATCCTGTAGCCTACTGGGATAATTCTACTCCCAGATACCCTGATGAGGAAAATCATATACACTCAAAAATATGTGCACAAGAATGTTTTTAGCAATTTAATTCCTAGTCCAGTACTGGAAAAACAATCTCCTTGTCTATAAACAAGAAAATGGAAAAGGAAATTCTGATAATGTATATTCCAGCATAGAAATACTACTCAATAATAAACAATATACTACTGATACAACATCATAATAATCTCAAAGTACATGAAATCAGACACAAGTTAAGAGCATCACTATATGGAGTTCAAGTGTAGGTGGAAGTGTGTGTGGTTACTGGAATTAGCAAGTTTTGCCCAAGCTGGGAGTGAGAACAGATTGCATGGGCCACAGGAGCCCTTTAGGATGGTTGGAGTGGCGTTCCTCTTCACTGGTGTCACGTTGGCACATGAAGTTGGTAGGATTCATAAAGCTAGACAAGATTTATGCATTTTACTATGTGTAAATTATACTTCAGTAAACAAATATATTGGGATGGAATTCATATTCTGAAAATAAAAGGTTATTTGAAAACATGAAAACAAACAGCCATGGAAATACTTTGTAAAAACTTGGCTCACAAGGAGTCTTCTTGCCAGGCACCTGTCACCCCAGCATTCAGGAGGCTGAGGCAGGTAGGTAGCTGCAAGTTTGAGGCCAGCTGGGGCTACATAAGTAAATAAATAAAAACACCCAAACATCTTGCTAACAAGTGTAAGATAGTAACAAAAAATCTTTAATATTAACATTTAATATCTGAAATTTTAGAGTAATAATAAGCACAAATGAAAAATACTAATATACAAAATATTTTAGCCAACATTTTATTTATTCTGTTAAAGATTTAAGGTGAAATAAACATATCATTAAATTCACAGATCTTGAGTGTCCCATTCAGTGAATTTTAGCAAATGTATAACATTGTGTATTGAATACCCAGTCAAGAAACAGAAGGTTTCTGTTATCATGGATTTAATACATTAGTCATATTCTTCCCCGATGTCCCAGTGAGATCACTGAGATAACCACAAAATGATTGTTTCTCCAGAGTTGCCATGAAAACAGTAAGAAACGCCATGTCTGCAGAGCCCTCTATGAATGGGAATTGTGGTGGCTGCTTAGCCTGTTGGTTCCCGTTACTGCTCTCCAGTAACCTTGGGCCAGTGTTGGTGAACCTGTGGTACGAGTGTTGTTTTTCTTTTAAGATAACAGATGTCAATGTATGAATTCTTTTTAAACTAAAACTTCAGCATTCAGGTTTAATTGCAGTGTTGGCACTTTGTGATAAATAGGATTTTGGATTGCAGTTTTGACATTTGTCTCCAAGAGGTTCACCATCACTGATCTAGGCCCATTATAGAGTGCCTAACACAGTTGCTGTTTAGTTTTCTAAGAAGAATTTGAGGGCTGGAAATATAGTTCAGTGGCCCAGGTTCCTGCCTGGCAAGCACAAGGCCCTGAGTTCGATTCTTGTTACCAAAAATTTTTTTTACCATAGTTAGTCTTAAGTGAGATATTTCCAATAACCTAATTAGCCAACATAAAGTTATTAAGAATTAATATCTTTTTAGCTTTCCTTTCATTTCCAGTTAACCAAATACCTAGAGAACTTGTGTTTTAAATATTTCAGTGACAGCATGGGCTGGTAGTTCATAATAGCAGCAGATTCTTTGTACCCCATATTTTATCCATGAAAAAAACCTTAGTTAGTACTTTCTAGACTGTTTATAGTGGGTAAAAATCAATGCAGTGCAGACACCTTCTTGGTAGAATATGTTCTAAACAAGGTGATGAAGCAAGCTACAATTTGAGGATATTGAAGGAGAATGTCATTTCTATTTGAAATTATAGAGAGTACATTGATTTTTTCTTTTCCTGAGGCAGAAAATCAATGCCCAAATTTTAGTTTTGCTAATGTGCAAGGTTAGATCTCTTTCTACAAGAAGCACAGTGACATTTGGGCTCATCATATACCAAATCTTAGAATGTGGTATATTTTTTTGGTTTAGAGGTGGCATTAAACAACTCTTAAGGAGTCTGTAAATATTAGAGACACTTGTGAATTATTATTGAATTGTTAAAACACGTCTCCCTGCCTTTTTTTGGCATCCTGTATCCCTCCCCTTTTCTAGCCAGATTTTTGCCTCTTGCCTTTTCTTTCCCTGCTTTTCCTATGAGTCTGGTCAGTGGTTCTCACCCTTGCTGAGTGCAGAGTGCCCTGACTTCGCAGCTAGTGACTTTGTCTTCCTCAGTCACAGGCTTTCTTAGTGCTTCCTATTGTGGGAGACTAATGAGTAAAAATCCTTTAAAAAGTTCAAGGGATGGCAAAGTGAAATTTCTAGATGAAGTCTAAGCTCACTTTCAAGTGCTGTCAGGGATTAAGAGCTAGAGGACCTTGAGAAAATTTTGAGAGAAAGAAAATTTAGTGAAGTGAAACAGCACCTTTGTGTATGCCTGGAAGAGCAACAAATAAAAATACCTCATTGACTGATGAATGTTTGGTTGGGAGAGATTTTCAGTTTTCCCTCCATATAGTAATTGTAGACACATTTTAACCAACAAAAGGATAAAGAAAATGAATTTTTAAAATGAGGACTCACATACACTCATTGTTTTTCTGAAGGCTGCAAAATTGTTTTCAAGAAGAAATTTTTATCTACAGTTGTAATATTTAGACATTTGGCAATTGGATAAAATAATTTTTGGTGAAAATAGGAAAACAGATTGACATAAATGTACATTAGAGTAGTGACTTTCATTTCTTACAAATACACAGTGAAATAGTTCTGGGCAATAAATTCTTGTAAAAGAATAGGGATTGGCTAAATGTCATGGTTTGTGACTGAATACATACAAAGAAATGAAAATTCAAGATGGGGCAGTCACAGTAACCACCTGACTTCAAATCCTTTCACCCTATGAGAAAGATTGCTTTAGAGTTATACTTGATATTTTTTAAAATATTTTTTACAATTCTGGTACATCATGGCTACTGTGATTTTTTTTTTTATTCTGGTACATATTTTTTAAAATTCTGGTACATGATATTTTTAAATTTTTTAAAATTCTGGTACATCATGGCTACTGTATATATATGAAGAAAGATACATATTTTGTTCTGTAAAATAAAGTTATTTAAAATCTTAGCTATAAAAACATTTTGATACTATAAATTCTGTAACAATAATACCAAGATTATTGAAAAAGATGACACTGTCGTCAATGTGTTTGCCATGGATATTTTAACAATAAAGGATAGTTGACCACAGAGTCCAGGCAATCAGTCCAGTTTAGCGCGACACCGCTGGCAGCATATGAGTCAGACCTTTCCTTTGCCTCTCTAACTAACCCTGCATCTGGTTCACCTCTAGAATGAGTTGTTTTCATGCCTTTCGTGTTTATGCCTCGCCTAAGCCTTGACTTTCCCTCCCACAAGAATCCTTCTGAGAGTCCACTTTGATTTTCACTCTTTCCTGAATTTCTTCAACACACACACTGATGTAGAACCTCGTTTCTGTAAGCTTGAGTAATTGGTTGTATTTATATGCATTTGTTAGCAGTTCTTGAGTGATCACTAATCATTATGGAAAGCAACTATTAGGAGGATTTGGGAGAGCAATTAGTAATATGATCATGATTGTTTGGAGAAAGTAGATCATAAATGGAGACTTAAGCTAAGAAAAAAAGAGGTCTTGGGGAGGATAAGAAAGAGAATTTGATAAGCTGAGACCACAGAGTGCTCTGAGTGCCAAATGCTGTGCATGGCTTCGTAACTGAAGCCAACATGCCAGTGAACACTGGAACAAATGAGTGTATTTTGTGTAGAGTGGTGCAACTAAGTTTACTGAACTTAGTCCTAAATTTTTCTTTCTCTCAAAATTTTCTCAAGGTCCTCTAGCTCTTAATCCCTGACAGCGCTTGAAAGTGAGCTTAGACTTCATCTAGAAATTTCACTTTGCCATCCCCTGAACTTTTTAAAGGATTGTTTACTCATTAGTCTCCCACAATAGGACTAAGTTTCTTTTAAAACATTCATTCCTTAAACACTTTTTAATTCTCTAGGAGTACAAAGATGAAGAAATTATACTACTTTCAGAAGCAAACTGATGGGTGAACAGAAATGTAAAATGTTACCAAAATGTGTTATTCCCCGTAAGAGGTCCGCACCACAGCCAGCAGCCTAGCGCAGGAAGCTGCAGAGAAGAGCTGCGCAGGCTTGGGGATGAGCTCCAGGGTCTTCCCTGCCAGGCACCATGGCTCGTGCGCAGTTTCTCCATTTGAGCACTGTGGTAAAGGGCCAGGACTGCACTGAGCCTTCCCAGATTTCCTTGTGGGTCTTAGTAATAAACACCTCTGAGAGCTTTTTCTAGCTGGGCTCCATAATTACATTTCAAGTTAAGCTGAAATTAAAGGTGAGGATCTGGTTATGAGAGCCAGCCTTCTCCAAACCTCTGGATAGATCATCTCAGAAGGTAGTAACTTGTTTGTGTTGAGATTGAGTAGAGATGCGTTAGTTATTGTGGAGACCTGGAATGTGCACCTAATTTGAAAGAATAGTGTTCATTTTGAAGGTGATGATTGCGTATATTTGAAATCTAAAAAGGAAAGGTAAGGATCCAGTATTAGCTTGAATTTTTCTGGGTTTTGGAAGGTATTTTCAAAGACATATAACTAAATATATTTACGTTTCAAATTATGATTTGTTTCCAGTCATTTGGTCCTTCGAAAATCAGAAAGAAAAGTATTGCAGCTTACTCTCCAACAACCGGAACTTGTCAGATGAGCCCATTTTCTTCTCCTACAAGCTTTAAAAAACAGGACCATAGAAATAGTCCATCAAATGGTTAGTTGAACATTCTTTTCTACTTACAATAAGTTTTTTTTTAGTGATTGAATAAATTGGGATTTTGATTTAGTAATATATGAATCTTGCTTAAGCTGAGTTTTCTCTTAGAGAATTTAACATAGAAAAGGCTAGAATGTAAGTATTGGTTTGTATGGAAATGTAAACTTTCTAGTACTTATTTTAACATGCTGCTGCAGACTTTGTTCCCTTACTATCCCATCATTAAACAGAAATTATGGCCTGACTGCCTTCAGCTATTATCAATTATAATGGTCACAGATCCACCCCTGCCTTGCTATCCATCATGTACATAAATTAAAGGGCACATAACTCAAGCACTGCTGCACTACAGTGTAAAGGATGCTTGAAATGTTATTTTATCCATGTTGCCCACTTAGTTGTATCCACACTGAGTGTATATTTTTATGTTTTGCCTTTGTTGTATTTTATTCCCTTTTTTCATCTACCTCAAATGCATTTGCAAATGTTTGTAGAATTTTGCATAAACTTAATTTTAATGTGAAATTCTTATTTTAAAATAGTAACTTTGACCATATGTATTTGTTGCTGTTTAGTAGCTTATTGCTGAAATATTTATTTAAAAGTATAGATCTCAATTTCATAGTTTTTTATACTGCTAAAGATTGAGTCAGCGATATGTCAGTTTCTACAATAGAAAATCTTAAAAAGGCTCAAATTTAATAAAAGGTATTTTAGATAAGCTGTGAGTAGCGTAATTCATCTTACTGTTTAATATTCATCTGGCGCTAAGCATATACTAAAACAAATACAGAAACAAGTCTTTCCATTTTACCTAAGTTGTTATAATGGCACAGAATGAGAGCTTAAACTTTTGAATATCTTTGATTTTACTTTATCAAATGTTTCTGTCTTAAAGCTACTAGGTTTGCTTTCACAAAAATTTATGAAAAAATATATTTTCCTCAAGTTCTGAAGTTTTATTTTTATATTATCTGTTATATCTTTTTAAATTAAAAAATTAATGGCTTAGAGATAGCATATCTTTAAACCAAAATGTGAATAGATTTTTAAGTTGGTATGTACTCAATTTCCATATTGAAATTAAATATGGACTTAGGGGAACATTCCTTTTGCCCATAAAAAGATTGGTCATATGATCTCAGTTGACATTTAAGTGGGTAATTATCATAGATTAGAGCACTAAGTAAGCTCTTTTGTAAAAAGTCAGGCAGCAAGGGTTTCTGAGGTGTCGGCAATATTCTCTCTCTTGACCTCCATGATGGTTACACGGAGCCAACTCACCCTTCGTGTTCATTAGGCTGCACCTGCATGTTTTATGTCCTGTTGTGTGTTATCCACATCTAGGAATCTCAAAACAGGACAATGTTATCCAGCGTCCTGAACTACATTGTGTCATTTGTAAGCATTACACTGGCCATCCTCATGTGTCATTTTCTACATGTTTTAAAATTAAAATTACTCTTATGTAGTAACTTGACTTCCAAGTAAATACTACTTCTGAGATCATGTAAGTTCCAAATGCGGTCACAGACCCCATTAACAATTCCCCCTTGGGCGAGGGATATAGCTCAGCGGCACAAACGCCTGTCTGGCAAACGCAGGGTCCCGAGTTCAATTCCTGGTACCAAAACAGCAACAACAAAAACAACAATTCTCCCTTTAAAATATTGTTCAAAGTATAACGTAAACTTTAAATGACATTTTCGAGGACACGTTAGTTGCAACTCACCTCCCTTTACACTTGGAGTGAAATCCAGAACACTTACCGTGACTTGTAAAGCCACACGTACACCTGACTCCCACTTCTGCCTCATTTTCTCCTCTGACTCCCTCTCCCATAGCCACTCATACTTCGGCTGTTCTCAGTCCTGCTGCACAGTGCTTTCCACTAGGGATGTTCTTCCCCCTGACACTGATCTGTGCTTTCTGTACACAGCTGAACCTGGAGTGTAAAAGCAGAATCCATTGTGATCATAAAAGAAAGAAAAACCCCCTTCTGTATCTTCCTTCTCCTTAGAATCTACATTGGCCAAAAATGGAGTGATGTGTTCCAGGTCATTTATACATTTAAGATTTAGATGTTTGTGTGTGTGTGTTATATGTTTTATTTCTTTTAGCAAATGTTTCCAAACTGTTGCGTGCTTTAGAGAAAAGGAAGTTGGGTAAAGGTTTCTTTCCCTTAATACAAGAACACTTCAGGTGTGTTGCTGATGGACAAGGGGAGGAGGGTGAACACCTCTGCACAGGTGAACACTCACTCACCGGGCGGCAGAGGTATAGAGACTGCCAGGGTTGAGATGGAGACTGATAGAGGGCAGAGAAGCCCAAGCAGAGGAAGAGGCTGCAGCGCGCATCGAGCAGGAGCTCCACAGAGCCGGGGCAGTGCTCCAAGACACCAGGAATGTCAGCTTTTCATAGTTACAGAAGGATGGTAATTTTCAGATTTAAGTAGCATGCTTACGACAGGCAGGATAAAGTAAAACACATTCACATCTAGTTGCCTCTGAGTGAAACTGCAGAGCATTGACATGAATGTGTTAGAGGCACCAGAGAAAAGATGTTACATACGAGAGAATGACAGACCTAGGGTGTGTTCTCATCTGTAGCAATAGACTCCATCGGAAAGTGGAATAATACTGACCTAGAAACAGCGAGATTTTTTTTTTTTTTTGCAGTGCTGGGGATTGAACTCATGATCTTGTGCTTTGCCAGGCAGGCACTTATGCCACTGAGCTAAATCCCTAGCCCCACAGCGAGATTTTTATTCAGTAAGTGAGAATGATTAGTGGTCTTTGAGGGTGGTGAGGGTCCCATTCACAGACCCACACTGCAGAGGTGACTGAAGGGTGTCTCTACAGAAAGCCAGTGGGGCCACTAAACGGATAGAAGGCAGACGGTGGCGAGAAGTGAGTTAGTGAATCCAGCTACAGAGCTAATGACGAAACCTAATCACACATTTTGCTGACTGTGAGCAAAAATCAAACAACCTGAGGTTAAAGTCAAATCATAGCTTGTGCTACTGTGGGAGACAGGAAAGGAATGGGTAGAAGTTAGTATGTTTACATATTAGCAAAACATTTCTGTTTGAAGTAAATGATGATGTATCAGTTAATTTTTAGTTGTGTTTTTGCTTACTGCTAAAAAATGGTAATGCCTACTTTCTTGTGAGCATTAAATGAATTAATACACCAAAAGCACTCAGAAGTCACTTTTGAGATAACAGATGTTCCATATAACATTTGACTATTTTTATTAATATTATTTAGACTTTAAGAAAAGACTAGAAAATTTTTACTGACTACTCAGCAGTTCTGATAATTTGACCTTTGTGTTCTTCCAAGAGATGTTAAAGCTCCTATTTAGCAATTGAAAAACATTTAAAAACATAAGTCCTTCGATGAGATTAATGTTACTGGGGCTGAGGATTTAGCTCAGCAGCAGTAGTGCATGCCTGCCAAGCCTGAGGTCGTGAATTTGATCCCCAGTACCAAAAAAAAAAGAGAGAGATTAATGTTACTGACCCACACACTGCAGAGTGAGGTACATGTATGACTAATTATTTTATAACAACATGTTTAGAAAGGTCTTAAATACCTGATAAGAGTCTAGCAGGAGATAGTCCGCACTGTTTCTCACCTAACATTACTGACTGCTGGTGCTGAAATGTGAAAAGGAATTACAAGTTAAAGGAGCAAAGTAATTTTAATATTTAAGTGTTGGATCCTTACTGAATGCAAACAGCATAGTACAAAACTCAGGCAAAAATGTTCTGAAATAAAAGTTTAATGTATAACTTGGGTTTTCACTTGTAGTTTTCTACAAGACATATATTTTCAGCTTGGTTTTACTTTTTTTTTTTTTTTTGTCTTTTTCAGACAGGGTCTCACTATGCCATTCAGGCTGGCCTTGAGCTTACTTTGTAGTCCAGGCTGGTCCCAATTCACAAGGATCCTCCTGTCTCAGCCTCCTAAGTGCTGGGATTACAGGCATGAGCCACCATGCCCAGCTTGGTTTTGCTTTTTGGAGACAGATTTTGTTTCTACCAAAGTTCTCTAAAATCATATTGTTACTCTTTTCTCCTTCCATCATTTACTAAATAAACTTTTAACCATATTCATTTATTCTATTTGGAATTTTACAATACAGATTAATCAAATAATGAAAAGTTAATAAAGAGGAAAAAGAAACACTAGCAAAATTTCTAATTCGTTTTTCTTTTTTGCCATTAAAGAATGTTTAAAGCAATAATCTAGTTATGATAGGGTTTTTTTTAAAGGGAAGATTTATCTAAGTGCAAAGAAATGATGAGGGGGAAGTTATTGTTAATTTCTGATTTAGTTCACTTAGTGGAATCGAAAGTTCAGGTGAATAGAAAATACACTATTTTATGGTACTGAAGGTGGAAAGTGCCTTCCCACTGAACTACATTGCCAGCCCTTTTGTATTTTGAGATAGTCTTGCTATGTCACTGGATGGATTGATAACGGTGTTAGCTTGTAACACCAGCTGCACTGAATCAGTGTGGTGCTGGGTGTGGAGGGCCTGCCTGAGTGCTGTTGACAGAAAGGAGACATGGTGCTGCTGTGTGGTGGGTTCTCCCGTTGCCGTGGCTTCTCCTGGAGGAGCTTGTCAAGCTTCTTTCCTGATATGAACTTGGCTGTTCTCATTGTCAGAAGAGCTCGGGACCTCATTGTTGCTGAGAATGGCTGTGGTTCACTTTGGGGGAGCTCCGGTTTCTACTCCTTTGTGGCTTTGGAGGGGAAGATGTGTTGCTGTCCAGTCTCTAGGAGAAGCTTGTCGCACTGGCTTCTTGATTTGCACTCTGCTGTTCTCATCATCGGAGGGGCTTGGGACCTCGTTGTTGCCCAGGATGGCTGTGGTACTTTTTGGAGGAGCCCTGGTCCTTACTTTGAGTCAGTGTTGCTTCCTGGTGGCAGTGCAGAACCCTCAGCCTTCTGGCACAGATCCTTCATCCCGTTGGTGCAGACTTCCTAGCTTCCACTGCTGACCTTGGGTCCTTCCCAGTGCAGATCTATGAAACAGACTTGCATGAGCTATTATCATGAGCTCTAGGATTCCAGTTGGACTCACAGGGAGCACTGTCATGGGCTCTAGGTCTTCAGCTGGACTCATGCAGGACGTTGCCACACAATCCAGACCCTCAGCTAAAGTCTTCTGGTCTCAGTATATCGATATATTTCCTGTACTCTTTCTTTTGTATGTGACTCTGGATGACCATTATAAATAATACTATAAGTTATGTGTCCTGTATCGTCTTGTTCTCCTTACAGTCCCTGACTACAGCAGTCACTAAGCGTTAGGCTCAAACTCCTGATCCTCCTGCCTCATCCTCCCAGAGCGCTGGAATTACTTATGCCACCATGCTGACTGAATATTCACTTTAAACTTTTCTCCTAGTAATAAGAACAGGGAAGAGTAATAGAGTAAAAACTGGAGGAAAAAATGTAAAGTAGCCTTAGGAAAGACTTCTGTGTAGTAATTCTTAGTGTTTTAATAAATTACAGTTGAAGAAATGGTCATGTGATTATCTGTTTTCTTTCACCTGGAAGTTTTGGGTCTTCTGGCAGCATAGTTTAGAGCAATGGTCCTCTTCCTTATCATTGAAAGCTCTAAAAGGTTCACTATCACTGCGGTGGTTATCGTACCTGGTCTGAACTGAAATATAAGTATGAAATGTGCATCAGATTTCAAACGTTTAATGTGGCAAGCACATAAATTACTCATTTTATATTGCTGTTAAATTCTTAGCTATATATATGAGTTTATTTTACCTGTTTTTCTTTTTAAAGTTTAACTACTAGAAGGTCTAAAATCACATAAATGGCTCATATTATGGCTCTGTTGGAGAGAGTGGGCTAGAGGTTTCCATGGCACGTTGTACTAAGGGGTTTGCTGTGAAACAGTAGCATGGAGTCGACAGTAATCCAGTGCAGCTGCCAAACAAAGGAGTGATACCACACCACAGTATGTCGAGTGAGCACGAAGGGTGTCCCACTTACACATTTTAAGGAGTTAGCTCCTGTTGACTGTTTTTCATTAGCAGTAGGGGCTGTGGTTTATGCTTTCTGTTGCTTGTTTACTCAGTAAACATTTGTCAGAAGCCAGAATATGTCTGACACTGGGAATCTTGCACTAGCTATATGTGTCCTCAGGTATGTTTGAAATTAGACAGCATGTGCAGTTCTGCGGAGTACGCTAGAACAAGCCCCCGAGTGTGTGTTCATAAAGCAGTTGATTGTGTGACTTCGAGCACCCTGCTCTGTGAGAGCTTTAGCATCAGACTCACTGTCCAGCCCTGAGACCTCGGGGCTCATGGCTCAGTTTACTTCCATATCTTCCCTTGTGCTTCTGTTAACGTGAAACTTGTAAATGTTTAGATAAGCCATGGCCATGGTAACTGCATAGCGTTTTAACTATTTATTTCTTTCTGTGAAATAAATACTTTTTAACAGAGTATATATTTTATAGATTGACGACCCCTTATCTGAAATGGTCTGGACCAGATTTGTTTCAGAGTTTTTTTGGAATTATTTGGAGTTTTATCAGTTGAACATCCTTAAAAACTGAAAAGTCTACACTCAAAAGTTCGACTTTAGAGCATTTTAGATTTCAGATTTTCAAATTAGGGACACTCGACCTGTATAAAAGTCTTTTCAAGGATTTACTGAATAGCATTTAAAGGTAAATGTAGAGCTGCCACATTATCCAGCAGTCCCACCACTAGGTGTGTGTTCAGAGGTTATGCAGTTAGGGCCAAAGAAATGCCCTGTCGCTACTGGTCACTCACAGAACCCAGGGTGGGAATCGGCACACTGGATCAGTAGGTAATGACTGGGAAAAGAAGATGTGGCAAACGTCCACAGTGAGTACTACTCCGTGTCTTAGCCAGGGCTGCAGGCCAGCAGGCCTGCCTGGGGTGACCCCATGCGTGACGGACGGGGGCTTTGGATTCCCTGCAGTGTGCCAGCCCCTGAGCACCAGCTACTGTGTAGCCTTGGACACACAGGAAGCCTACAGCAAGCCAGCCAGGCTTGGGTCTGCAGCGGAGGGTCACAGCTAAGAGCTGCCTTGCACAGGGGACCTGCTGTCAGCAGATGTGAAGGATGACAAGAACAGGACTGAAAAACCAAAATAGACTATCTTTCCCACAGATGAAAATCTGTCCACTGTTTTATTGTCTGTGTGAATTTAACAACCTATATTTTACTCAAATCTAACAAATTCTTCCTTAATCTCATATTCTTTTTATTACATGGATATAGGAAAGAGAGAAAAGTTGGATCTCCTCTCTTTGGCAGAACGAAAGCGATGTCCACCAAGTGAGGATGATGAGTAAGTTTGTGTTTGGAGTTGTATATACCTGCTTTGCAAGAAACGCGCCGGGTGTGTTAAAGTGCTCATTTAATAGCAATCCTTTAGGCAGGCCTGGCGGCCTAATCCCAGCTATATAGGATGATGGAAGGTTCAAGGCCATCTTTGCCAGCTTAGTGAGATCCTCTCTCAAAAATCAAAAGGACCAGGGACATGGCCCAGCACTTCCTGGGTTCAATCCCCAGTACCACCAAAAGAGAAGAGGTGTGGAGAGAAAGAGAGCATTTACCTGTAGAAATTAGTGCCTGAGCTAGTCTTCCTTAAAGAAGTCAAGTCCTTCACCTGCAGAGTGCTTCGCAGCGTGTCGGTAAAGGTGATGTGTGAAGCCTTCATCTTACGATGTGAACTCAGGAAGCCAGCCTTTCGGGTTTCCACAGGTGGAGGGGTAATACCTGACGGAAATAGTGTGAGTCAAGGTGCACCCTGCAGGCCTCCTCCTCCTGGCATGCAGGGCTTCTGGACAGGGTGCCAGTGCTGAGCCCCGCTGTGAGTCCCGTCTCACTGAAGGTGGGCTTGGCAGCCCTGGGGACATTTCCCAGACAGTCGCTGAGCTCTGGGTCTCTGTGCGCCAGGCTCATGACAACAGCCTGATGGTCCACCTGCTGAGCTCAGGGCCTGGTGCTATGTGCTAAGATGTCTCCCTCACCATAAAAGACTGTTGTCCACACCACCATTAATTGAGAGAAATTAATAAATATAAACTGTACATGACCTGCAGCAAAGCTAGGTGCACGTTGTGTATGTGTCCTGTTAAAATTTTTAATTCTGGCCCAGGCCAGGTCAAAAGCCTTTTCCTAACAGAAGTGAACTGAGGTGCTCAAATCAGCGGTGCTGTGGAGTACACAAGGGGAAAGCTGAAATCTGTGGAAGTGCCCTTCTGATGCAGGGAGGCTTTCTCAGGGAAGCCTCACTGTCTGCATCCCCCACATCTAGCCTGACTGCTGTCTGCTCTTAGGCACTCTCTTCCCCAGCCACCCTCTGCCCAGCTGCAGGTACATTCATGCCCCGTCTTCCCCACCCTGCAGTGTATTCCTTGTATATAATATAGCACTGCTTCCTATAAGCAAACCTCCTGTTTTCTCAGTGAACTGATTTCAACTATGTATTAAAGATAACATGGGGCTAGAGGTGTAGCTCAGCAGCACAAGCGCCTGCCTGGCACTTGTTTTGATCCCTGGTATCAAAACAAACAAACCAACAAAACGGTACTAAAGGGAAAGCTGTCTTTCTTGTTTAATTTACTTAGTGTTTTAAAAATAGGCAACATATCTTATAGTGAAAAATTCAAATTGTATAAAAGTGTGTCTAGTGAATGCCAACAGCAAGTAACAATTATGAATAACAGCGAGTCTTTTTTTTGAAAACAGATGCCTGTTAAATGGTTGCTTTCTGTAAGGTACATGAAATCTCACAATCTCAGAAGTAATTGTAGGGGTGAAAGAGGAAATGCTTTTAGGCTAAACCAGTGCTGTCTAAGCAAACCAAGCCTGCTTTCCTCCTGAGTGAGCTCTGCTAAAACTTTCTTTTTATAGTTTTTTCTTTCACCTGTTTCTGAACCCATCAATTTGCCACCTTTGTTGCAGGTCATGTACAGTTTATATTTATTAATTTCTCTCAAGATTTGTTTCTAAAGATCTTGATTTTTTTTTATGTACCAACCTGTGGCTTAGTACTAAAATTAAGTGTAAGTGGAGGTATTTTTAAACATATAATAAAAGTTATGCATTTGTTTTTTTCCATTTTTTTTCATATTGATTTTAATATTTTGGAAAACCACTCAAAGACTTAAATTTTTAAAACTCCAAAATTAAGCTGGATTTGCACTTAACTGGATTAGTTTTAAAGGATCATAATCAGTAATCTAACTTCTGTGTGCCTGCTGCTGAGGTGTCCACTGGCTCCATGTCTGGGAGCCCTGCGACACAGATACAGAGTGAACCAATACTGGCCAGTCAGCACTAGGAGAAGCCAGACCTGACAGCAGTAGTTAGATCAGGAGAGTGTAGCGATGCAGTTTCTGCTATCAGTGATTGCTGTAGTGTCCTCCTCTCAGTCTGTTCAGGCCAAAAGATGCCCTTTAAGAATGGCCAGTAGGGCTGGGATGGAGTCCAGGGTAAGCGCTCCCCGTGTGTGTGTGTGTGTGTGTGTCGCCCTGAGTTCAGCTGCCAATACCACATGTACACACAGAGCGTTCAGTGATGAGAGTGTCAGAATTAGGGGAGTATGATGTTAGAAAAGGGATTGTATTCACCAGGGTTAAACTGTGTGTGCCCCTTTCTCTACAACAGAGCTACTCCTGCTAAAGACAGTACTGGACCTTTACTTCACACCGCACACGAAAGTCAGTTTGGAATGGGTTGTAGAACGGTAGAAAGAGTAAAAATGCTGGAGGAAAATGGTCCTTTTAACAGGCAAAGTACCAGCCATAAAAGAAGAAACGGATAAAGTGAACTACTGTAAAGCTTCTTTTCATAAAAAGAAACTTTTAAAAAGTTTCTCTCCTATCCCATTCTGGTCCTGTGGCTTTTCGGTGTAGGAACACCGACTTCTTACTGACCCTCAGTCCTGGACAGTTGATGAGTGGATGGTGGGCCCTTGGCCGCACCAGTGGTGCACAGTGCACAGCTGGTGAGTCACACAGGGCTGCGGAGGTAGGAGAGGACGATAAAGCTGTGGCAGCTGTGTTCTTCAGCATGGAGGGGAAACTGGTTCACGGTGGGGCGAAAGAAGCCTCAGCCAGAGAGGGGAGAAGTGCGAGGTGTACAGTCAGTCCTTCACGGCCAAAAGAAGCTTGGTGCTCAAGTTTGGTGCTGCTGGTGTGCAGGGCGGGTAGCTCAGTGGCTGAGGCTTCCCACACACTGTAGGGTGTCTGGCAGTGTCCCTGCTCTGACCATTATGCACCAGGAACGTGCATGCTGTCCCCAGCACTTGTCAGCACTGAAATGTTTTCAGACCATAGCAGTGCTCCCTGCAGTGTTCCAAGGAGAATAACCCCTTCCTCTGGGGGTGCTGTTTTCCTCACCTGTCTGGCTGTGCAGACCCCAACCTCTCCCCTTCCCAGAGTCACACATGTTCGAGGGAGACAGGTGTGGGCACCGCTGGTTTTGGGTCATGTTACCTCACACCACCACCAGACCACGTCCATGCTACTCTTCAGTCAGCTCCTGCTGCCTTGGCTGGCTTTCTTCTTGGATCTCTCTTGCAATGCAGGGAAACAGGTCTCAACCAGTTACCCCAAACCCATCATGACTAGATTATGAAAAGACAAGATGATCTGTGCCCTCAGTCAACAAATGTGTGTTTCACGCTAATACCAGATACTGTGCTACATGGAGTTGGAGCTACACAGATACAAATCCTGCTTTGTTTCTTGAGTTACTGAGTCTTGCAGGGGAGCTAGACAGCCGGCATGCCTTATGGGTGTGTCAGGTAGGGAAGTGCTACTGCAAAGCTGGAAGATAATTAGAATCTAGGACAGTGCTCTTAAAGTGTATTCTTGGACAATCAGAATAGTTTAATATTTTCTGACAAGAGAACTCAGTAAATGTTAATGATGACAGTAAACATCAATGAGAACAAGTTTCAAAACATTTATTTTTGAAAGCTAATAATCATTCACAGTAATTCTTTGTAAGTGTGATGCCTAGCAATAAAGCTAAAATTATTAACAAAATTTCAGCAAGAGAAATTAAGAAATTCTAAGTAAATTTCTAGGAAATGGTTAATCTAGCCTCTTTTTGTAAAATTCTGAATACATGTAACAGAAAAGGAATAAATCAAAGCTGAACTTCTGTAGCCAGGGGCAAAGCCAGAGAAGGAAATCACTGTACTGCATAATTTGTTTCATTTGCAGTAAGTTGGTATAGCCCAAATGAAAGGTTTCTTTCTTTTAAATTTCTTCCAAAACTTCAACATGACTTCCCATGAAAATCATCAGTGACTAATGGGTGTATGACGATGTTTTTAACTTTTGGTTTTGGTTTTTTGAGACAGTCTTGCTATGCAAGTCGGCCATGAACTCACTATGTAGACCAAGCTGCCCTCAAATTCTTGATGATCCTCTTGCCTCAGCCTTCTAACTGCTGAGAATAAGCCACACACCAGGACACCTAGCAAACTTTCTTAATTCTTTTAAAATTCCCATTGCAAGGATCATTAAAAAGTTGAGTCTTTTTATTGTTTTTAAAATTACTTTGATAAAAATGTTAAATGTAATAAAAATACAAATTAAATAGAAACATTGCTCAACTATTTTTGTAGTCAACGCTTTTGTTTATTGAAGCCCAAATTTTGAGGCCCTTTAAAAATGCACTTTTATGAAGCAAAGTGCATAGAGGAAAGGTCTCTGACAGCTGGAGACAAGATTTCGCACTGGTGAACTGACTGCAGGGGTAAGCTGGTCACAGCTCGAAGACATCTTTTAAACTTTAGATTTCTAAATAATTTCAAATGTACAGAAAATCTGCAAGAATACTGCAGACGACTCGTGAGTCCCCAGAGTCACAGATTGTTACCATTTGTCATCTGTATTTCCCGACTGTCATACATGTGCAGACATACATAGGCACTCACATTTTTTTCTAGATATCTGAGGAGTCACAGCCAGTGCCTTTTATTGTTAAATACATCAGTTTGTATTTTCTAAAGAAACTATTCTGTATGCACTGTACAAACTCATTGAATGATTGCACAGACGACTAAACTCAGGAAATTTAACCTCGGCACAGTTGCTGTGCCATTACAGCCTTGCGTCCTCTGGTCCAGGATTTGGTCCAGTGTTGTGTGCTGCGTCATCACTGCTGTTTCCCTTGCATCCAGAATAGTCTTCTGACCTCGTTGCCTTCTATGACAGGACCGTTTTTAAATAGTTCAGGCTGTTTTCTGCACATCCTTCCTCAGTTTGGGGTCTGATGTTTCTTCAGGTGTGTAGTGTCACCTGTCATACGTCAGGAGCTCCTCTGTGCTAGTATCGATGCACTCAGCTGCTTGCTTGTCTAAGGTGATGTTTCCTGTAACACCAGTCATTTTCTTGCTGTAAGTAATACACACTTCCTGGGAGATGCCCTGAGACCAGGTCTCCCCACAGCTGACACGTGTGGACAGTTCTTGCTGAGTCAGGCACTGCCATCCTGGCTGCACAGCGGTGATCTGCTCACACCATTGCTCCTATGTTTATTAACCCTTTTACATTTGTGGGTTCATAGTAACACAGGGTTTTTCCTCACCATCTCCCTTTCCATATTTGCATCTTGTCAATCATATCTCCGTCTCTTAAAAATAGGAGTCTGTACTTTGTACAGCGCACACAGAATAGTTTCAGAATGCCTACATTTACAGCACTGCCAAAACCAAACCTCCTAAGTATTGACCATTTGTTTGCAGTCTTTTTTGTCCTTCAATTGAAGGTATAAAGTCAAATTACTTTGTTGAAAAATTGCTTGTTTGCTACTTTAAGATTTATTCGTGTAGAATAGGTCCTCTGGTTTCTGTGTATATTTTTTTCTTTCATGCTTGTTGATTTAATTTGTTTTACTAATATGGTTCTAAAAGTCAAAACTATACACCCCTCGAAAAGTAAAAAACAGGAGGTGATAACCCTTCCCCATCGCTTCTGCTACCTTGTGGATAAACACATTCAGTCATGCCTCATTTGCCTTTCACACATTTATTTTTATAAAATTAAGCAGTTTCATTTTTTTCTTACACAAAAGATAGTATGCAGTGTATGTTCTTTTGTACTTTGCTGTTTTCAATTATGAATATTTTCTGAAATCACTCCCTATCAGTCAGCTTGGAGAATTTGATTTTTCTTTTTCATTATTTTTTTTTAACTTGGAGAATTTTAAATGTAAGAATTCTCCCTAAAGGAAAATACAGTTCCATGTTCTAGACCTTTTTTCCAGAAAGCAAGCAGTTAATGGCATGTCAGTAAAGCCCATTTATAAACAAACACCTACACATTAATATTTTATGTTAGCTTCTGTATCTTTTATGTTCTGCAAGGGAATATGTATAATTCACTGCCGTTGGCTTTCCTGCCCCTGGCAACATGCTGCTCTTGCTGGCTCTGCTTTGAAAATACAGTGGCAGTGTGACTCCTAGAAGGTTGTTTTCAGCATTTTACTCCCATAACTGCAGGTTCATTTGCCATGGTGAGAAGTAGTAACACAGAGGCCATGTGTGCCTTTTCCCCAGCTTCCTGGCATCTTATAGAACTGTAGTAAGATCACATCCAGGAAACTGCACTGGCACAGGGTACCAAACCTACTCAGATTTCCTCCATTTTACAGGTACCTTTGTGTGTGTGTGTGTGTGTGTGTGTGTGTCTGTGTGTGTGTATGTTCTATACAGTTTTAGCACATGTGTAAGTTCTTGTATCCACCATCACAGTCAAGCCACAGAACATGTCCAGTACCACAAGGGTCCTTCCTGTTGTACAGAACTTATTTTTAATCATTGTTTATTCACTTGTAGATAGAAGAGTAGCTTTTGTTGATACTGGGGACTTAACTCGCAAGCTGTCTAACACCCATTTACATCCCCAACCCATGGGTCTCTGAATAAGTTACCCAGGCTGTCCTTAAACTTGCCATCCCCTGGGACAGCCTCCCAAACAGCTGGGACTCCAGGCATGCGGTGCTGCAGCCAGATTTATTATATTTTAAGCATTTAATCATGTAAAAAGAATATTTACTTAATTCATTTTCTGCTTAAATAAAGGCCTCTAGGAGAACTTAGTGGAGTTTTTTAGGTTTTTAGAGACAAGAATCTCATGTGTAGTCCAAGCTGGTCTTGAACTTATGATGTAGTCCAGTCTGACCTCGAACTTGTGGCAATCCTCCTGTCTCAGCCAGCTGAGTGCAGGAATTACAAGGGTGTGCCACTACGCCCGGCCAGTTGAGAATTTTTATCAAAATTTAGGATAAAGGTATGTCTGTATTCTATAGATGAGCGAAGACTAAGAGGAAAATCAGTATTTAAAAAGAGGCTTGGCTGGGCGTGGTGGCTCACGTCTATAATCCCAGTACTCGGTAGGCTGAGGCAGGAGGATTGTTGTGAGTTTGAGACCAGCCTGAGCTACAAAGTGAGCTCAAAGCCAGTCTGAATTGCATAGCGAGACCCTGTCTCAAAAAGACCAAAAAAAAAAAAAAAATTATTTTCAACTGTGAAAAAGTTTTGATATGCAAGCTGAAAGCTTCCCACCAGGGATCAAGAGCAAGACACAGACACTAATTTTCAACACTGGTATTGTGTTACACTGGAAATTGTAACCAAAATCCAGTGAAAAAGAGGGAAATTTAGAATTAAAATGATTTTTTTTCAGATGATAATAGAGCAATAAACAATTTCAGAAATATCTGTAGAGTACAAAAACAACACAGAAAAATCAGTTTGTTTCTGTGCACCTGTAATGACTAGCTGAAAAGAGAATTAAGGGAGCGGTTTCATTTACAGAAGCATCTAAGTGAAAATAAAATACTTAGTGTAAAACTTATACCCAGAAGACTACAAAGCATTGCTGAAAGAAATACAAGAACATGCAAATAAATGGAAAGACAAACATCTTAAATTCATGGGCAAGAAGAGTTAATGTTAAGGTGCTAATACCACTACCCAAAACAATCTGCAGATTCCATGTAATCTCCGTCAGTCTTTACAGCATGATTCAGTTAGCATTTTTTATAGAAATGGAAAAGCCTATTCTCAAATTTACATAAAGCTGCGAGACTCCATACATAAAACAGCCTTAGAAGAGATGAAGTCAGCGGAGTCACACTACCAAATTTCTAAACTTACCACTAAGTTATAGTAACCAAAATAGTTTGATATAAGAGTAGAAAGAAATGGCATAGAATTGAGAATCTAAAATAAACTCGTGCATCTGTGGGCAGCTGGCTTTTGGTGGGTGCCGGCTTAGCTGCATGGGAAAGAACAGTCTCTGCGATAAATGTTGCAAAGCAGCAAGGTTTCCACATACTAATGGTGGACGTTAGAGCTCTACCTCACAGCTTATATATAAAAGTCAACTCAGTGGATCAATGATCTGAGAATAAAGGCTAAAACCATTTATAAAATTCCTACAACAAAATATAGTGGTAAATCTTCATGAACTTGAATTTGGCAGTTGATTCTTCGATAATCACTGGAAATGGACAATCAACAAAAGAAAAATAAGCAAATTGGGGCCACTGTCAAAACTGAAAACTTATGCATCAAACTACACTATCAAGAAAGTGAAATGACAGTCCACAGAATGGGAGAAAATATTTCTAAGTCATGTATCTCTGCATTTAATACCTGAAATATATTAACCCTAAAATTCAGCAGCAGAAAGGGAACCGAGCTTTTAAAATGGACAATGGATATCTGAGGTAGATATCCCTTCAGATAGATACAGATGGCTAGTAGGTTCATACTGGACATCATCAGTCATTAAAGGAATGCAAATCAAAACCATAGTAAACTGGACTGTTTAAAAAGAACACAGAAAATATGTGTGGTAAGGATGTGGAGAAAGTGGAATGCTTGTACATTATAGTTCCCGTGGAAACAGACTGGTAGTTCCTCAAAAACTTAAACATAGAATTACTGACTAATCATTCATTTGTACATGCTCAGGAGAATAGAAAACTGACTTATATTGGTACATCATGTGGATTTCAGCATTTCTCAATACCCAGGAGGTGGAAACAACACAAACATCCACAAATGAAAGGATATATAACATGTAATGTAGTCATCAATGGAATGTCATTCACTGTTAAAAAGGAATGAAGTTCTAACACATGGTACCATGTCTCATATAATAAACAGGCCTAAGCACAAGGGAAATGTTTTTCACAAGTGTCAGTCTTGGTACTAACCCCAGGTTTTAAAAAATTAACCAGTCTTCAAAGAAAATGCTCTTAAGTACTTCTGTAGTACCTGGAAATCATTGCTAACTTCCACCTAGAGATGCGCTCAGTGAGCAGTGCACGGATGTAGGCCAGAAGTTTGTTTTTTTAGCACTTTCATCAAGAAATTCTGGTGCCAGTAGTAAGTGAGATAATTGCAATTTTAGGGATAATGTGTAACAGTTGCAGAATATGGATCAGACACCCCTGTATATGTAACTAGATAATTAACAATTTTGCAAGATAATTAGCATGGAGTTGTTTTAAAAATTAAAACATAGCTTGTAAGTAACAAGTACAGTGCCTTGAACTTAGAAATTACTGAAAAATGTTTGAATGTATTTTGTTTTGAGAATAATCCAAGTATCATCACCCGCAATGGTCAGATTAGAGATAGTTAAATAAAGATCTACTTATTTTTTCTGTATGAGCCATAGTGTTGTGGGGATAGAAACCTGATTTCATCCCTGTTATCCACATGTAACTCTTGGGCCTTAGGGTTTTATAAAAAGTACAGTTCCTCGGAGGTTGTGACTTAGGATGGCAGTGTTAGTGATGAAACCAGTCAAAAGTTGTGTCCTTAGGGAGTAAGCACTGCATTAGTAGGGAAGGTAGAAATATGAGTTTTAAGTTTAATATGGAGAAAGTAGAGATTGGTTTGAGTATTACTTTTCTCAACAATTTGTGAAAGATTACTCAAACTAACCAGTAAGCTGGTGTGATGTAATTCCAGCACTTGAGAGGCTGAGACAGGAGGATTGCTGTGAGTTTGAGGCCAGTCTGGGCTACACAGTGAACTCAAGCCCAGCCTGGACTGTATATCAAGACCCTGTCTCAAAAAAAAAGTAAAAAATAAACTAATAAGTTTATTAGTTTATTACAAGGAGAGTTAAGCAGCACTGGGGCTCAGTAGAATCATGTGCTGCCCTTCCAACATTGACTGTGTATGTGTGTGTGTGTGCGCATGCGCGCCTGTGGGCCTGCTTCTGTAAGGGGCAGGGATGATGGCATAAATGTGTTACAAACGAGGGGGCAGAGTGATTTGAGTGGGATGATTGGCAGTGTCTTCTACTGTGATGAATTTTTAATGTTAATATTCACTGTATTTTCTTTATCACACTCTAGAGTAGAATGATAGTTGTAAAAGACAAGTTAAACATCAATTTTTTGAGACCAAAAAAATTAACATTGGGAAACTAAAAGTTTAATGAATGGATACATCCAGGACCTCCCATGGATTTTATTTGGCTGAAGAATCTAATTTTAGTTGTTGTTCAGTGATAAGGATTTCCTTTTTGAGGAAAATGACAGAATTCGGAATTTCGCCATACTACCTTTTTAAGCAAGTTGGAAAGATGCACCAGAGATCCTGTTCCTGATGCACAGCTTTCCCTGGGGAGAAAAGATGCTCAGTTAGTGCACCACAGAACCTGGCCCGAGCTGCACTGAACAGCTTCCGGGGTGCCAGGCCAGCGGACGTTTCTTCCTCAGGGCATCTGAGAGAGAGGCCTGGTCTGACCAGATTCCCTATCCCGCGGCTGGGAAGAGCCCGAGGGGCATTTGCTGGCCAGCAGGCAGCATCAGTCTCTGATTCTCAAGTAGTGCTGGTGATGCGCAGTCTAATCAGATGGAAAGGTGGTGGAGACCTGTCACAGTCATGGGGTGGTGTGGTGTCACTGAGGAACAGGACCCAATCCATTTCGCCTGGCTGGAAGGGGACACCAGGTGTTCTGTGAGATGTGAATGGGACCCACTGGTGCTGCTTTTAGTCACCACCCAAGAGGGACAGTGGCAGTAGCTTTGTAGCTCTGTGCTGTAATGAGCTGGACAAATACATCTGCAGATAGCTTAGAAGATGATGGTTTTCACAAGCAAGTCTATAAAACATTCCAGGATGATATTCAAAAGGGACTCAAGCAAACAGTAATGCTAGGGTGAAACAGCAGCTCCTGTTTCCCCCACATTCGCTCGCAAGCCGTTCACTGCCGAGGATTACAAGGGCTCCCTAGTGGAAGAGACCGCTCCCTCGCCCCCTGAGGCACAACACCCTCTCGGGCTTCAGCTGTTAGGTGCCAGGTGAGGAGCCCCGTGAATTTGGTTGCCTCTGAGGGAGGGAAAGGAGTTGATTTCATCTAGGAAGAAAAAGGAGGAGGAGAAGAAAGGAAGTTAAAAAGGTGAGATGTAGTATGGTCACTGTGCACGCAGCTTACATTGCCCAGCAGGACATGCTGAAACAGCTCCCAGATTATGGACATTCGGTCCACACCGTCCAGGGCTGTGGACAGTATGGCCTGGCTCTGTGTGACTGTCTTCATCTGGGAGGGGCTAGGAGGTCCTTTGGGGGTGCCGCATTGCACAGTTGCTGGGGGCACTGCTGACATCTTGCGCTCTGGGAACAGCACCCCTCTGAGCCACCATGATGGCAGAGCTCTAGAGCTACAGAGCCGGGCCTGCACGCAGTGCCCAAAGATCAGCAAGTGGCCATCGGGCTCTAAGGCAGGGCAGGGTGTGGTGGGGCTTTGCTGCTTGCACACCCGGGAAAGATGCCTCCCACTGCACGGACTTCTCTTCACCTGCATGCCGCCCTGCATGTGGGAACTGAGGGTCCTCTGCTCTGCAGGCCTGGGAGAGGGCAGGAGCCTCCGTGTGCTGCGGCACCCAAATTGCACTTTCAGGGTCTCATGGAGGCCTAATACGGGTGAACTTTAATTGAATCTTAAACACGACCCGTAGCCACGTCTTCTGGTGCTTCTCAGCTTGGACACAGGCAGCCATGGCCCCGTGCCTTATTTGCTTTCCTCTCCTTGCTCATGCTGTACATATGTCCCCAGTGCACGTGGAAACTGTAATCCTCATGTTTGTCTTCAACAGCACAGACGTTCTAAAGGGTAACATTGCTGTGACCCTGAGGAGTTTGTAACCAACCTTGCTGATTTCTCATAAAATTGGTAGTGTAGCTGAGGGCACTCTGAACAGGCAGCAGTGCCCGCAGGTGGCCTGAGCACCTCACTGCAGAGTTCGGAGGGGGACAGCTGTGTTGGCTGGTGACACACTGAGTGCATTTGGCAGGATCATGTGTTGGATATGAGATTAACATTAAGTTCAGGGGCCAGGGTGTAGCTCAGCGGCACAGCGCCTGCCTGGCAAGCACTAGGCCCTGAGTTCGATTGCCAATACCTCCCCAAAAAACACTATAAATTAAGCTTACCTCTTTTTTTCTTGTCCATATAAGTACTAAAAATTTTAAATTTCATATAAAGTTTTCTATTATGTCAGTACAGCTTATCATATACAGTGATGGGGTCTTAAAATTGGCAAAGGAAGAAACGTTGCAGCAACAAAGGAAAGGTTCCATCATCTCGCTGTGCTGTGTGTGACTGGTGTGTGATGTTACACTGAGTAAAGAAAGCATGGCTTAAACTCAAGAGTTTTTTTAAAACTGAGAATTTTTCCAAAATACTAAGTAGAGATCTGTTCAGAAGGTGGGATTACAGGTGTTTTTCCTTTCATTTTCAAATTTAAAAGGTTGTAAAGATTACGTATAAGAAATACATAAGCCATAAAACTTACTGTTTTATTTTAAAAAGTCATTGAGTGACACACTTCCCAGGCCCAGACCAAGACAGATAAGTGATGGAGTGTCCTGACCTCCCCAGGGGGTGTCCCAGAAGGAGGACCATCGGGGTTCTGGCTGCTGGGGATGGAACCGGGACACTCCAGAGGATGGGAAGTCGGCATCGTGTAGAGAAGTGAAGGAGCAGGGGGCACCGACAGCTTCTGCCACTTTGAAAAATGTGGCGAAAGGAGTAGGAAAATGAATATAAGCTTCTTATAAGTAGAATGAAAGCCCCGGAATGACTTGCCGTGTTTGGATCCTTATTCTTGCTCTCTTTCCTTCCTAGGTTCATGGTCCTGTTCTCTAAAGCTGAGAGATCCACAAAAGAAATCATGGAAACGATACAGAGCCTAAGGAGCCTACAGGTCGGCTTTGTCATTTCATTCGTTTACCTGTGCAGTTCTTCATACCCACCCTGCCCTGTCTGTAGGAGGAAGGAGAGAGGCCCTTCCCTGGAGAGCTTTGCAAGGCTATGTCTCATTGCCTGTCTTGGGAATGGCTTTGCTCATGTGACTGCTACTCAGCCATACTATTTTAGTACTGTAATAGCTGGCCTTTTTACATTTGAAAGTAAATTTGTAGATTATGGTTAATCTTTAATCAGTAAGTTATTTATATTAAAGCAATCTAAGGCTCGCAATAGCTGACATACCAGAAACAGTTAATTTCCTAACATGGAGTTTAAGTTTTTCAAAGGAAGGAACCAGCATAGTGCATGTTGTTTTGTCGGTAATCTTGCTCTTATAGAGACAGTTAACTCACTTCACATGCCTTTCTTTTAGGCTTTAAAGGGCAACAAGGAATTTGAAAATCTTATTGGCACCTCTTGTACATCACGTTTCTTAAAAGGAGAAATAAAGAAAACCAAAGAACTACGTAAGAAGACTTTTTGCATTTTCAGGGGTAGTAATTTTAAAGATAAGCCTCTTGGTTTTTCTCCAGTTTAATTTCAGAGACTTCTTTGTGTACATACCACCATTGGTGCAGCTGGAAATGCCCCTGTTGTCCTTACTAAAATACTGCTTTTTGCCAGGATATGTTGCTTCAGAGGTGCCTTTTGGGTGTGGAGGAAAAGATCGTGTCTTGAAAACCACTAGTGGGTTTTTGTGTAGAACTGAACTCAGGGCTACATCACCAGCCCTAACTTGTCACCCTCCTGCTTCAGCCTCCAAGAGTGCTGGGATGACAGGCATACACTACCACATCTGGCTGTAGAGCTCATTCTAAAAATACAATGGTTAGGAAGCCACTGTTCACCCAGGCTGTAATCCCAGCACTCAAGAGGATGACTGCAAGTTCGAGGCCAGCCTGGAGTGCAAAATGAGACCCCTGTCTCAAAAAGACAAAAAGAACAAAAGGAAGCCATTGTATTTTATACATGATACCAATGGATACATATACTTTGAATTATTTTTTCTCATGAAATTGTTCTGAGAAATTACTCATATTCAATGTTAATTCTTGACATGGAAGTTTTTTTTTTTATTGTAGTGACAAAAGTAACAAAACAAAAACTGTTGGAAAAGAAAAATTCAGAACTTCCTCACAAAGGTAAGGAATTGAATTTTCCTATATAAAGAGATGCTTTTGTGTTGTGTCACCAGATGAAACCAACCTCTGAGGGCTGGGGATTTAGCTCAGCAGCACAAGCGCCTGCCTTGCAGTTGCTAGATTGAGAGTTTGATCCCTGGTACCAAAAAAAAAAAAAAAAAAACCAAAAAAACAAAAAAAACACCTGATCTCTGTTAAGTCCTTTCTAGTGTATTTGTAAAGACCGTGGTTCTGCTTTAGCAGATTATGTGTGATGAGATAACTTCCTACATGACTGCATTTTTTTTTTCTAAATCCATTTTATTTCAAGGAGAGAAAAGGAAAAAAAAACCCTAAAAAGTTTGAAGCACATCAATCAGGGCAGCAGTGGCACATGCATTGTACATCACCATCCCCAAACCACTCACCTAGAGCACAGGACACCTGCATTCAGTTATCCCAACAGTTGTAGCATAAATCTTTTTAGTGAACTCAGAAAAATCAGTAGTATAACTATCTTTGCAATTTTTTAATATACACATACATATACATATGTTGTTTTTTTTAGCTTCTCATACTGCGACAATACAGTGTTTTACACGTGTGTCTTATTTCACTAATGAGTATGGTCTCAAATTGCATCCATTTACCTATAAAAGTCTCCAGTTTAGCCTTCTTTGTGGCTAAGTAGTACTCCATTGTATAAAATACATCTTTTTACCTATTTCTTAGTTGATGGGGATTTTGGTTATTTCCAAGCTCTGGCTATTACAGATTGTGCTGCTATAAACATGGATGCACATACATCACTGTGGTATAAATTTTTTAATTCTTCTGGGAAGATACCCAGAAGGGGAATAGATGGGTCAAATGGGACCTCTAGTCCCAGTTTTTTGAGGACTCTCCACACTGATTTCCACAGTAGTTGCACCAGTCTGTATTCCCACCAACAGTGGAGAAGGGCTCCTTTTTTCCCACAGCCTTGCTAGCATTTGTTATTGCTTGATTTGTTGATGGCAGCCATTCTTTCTGGGGTGAGGTAGAGTCTCAGTATTGTTTAAATTTGCATTTCTCAAATGACCAGTGATGTTGAACATTTTTTCACATATTTGCTGTTCATATTTCTTCATCTGAGAAGTGTGTATTCATCTCAGATGCCCATTTTTGGATTGAGTCTTTAAATTTGAGAGGTCTGATTTTTTTTTTTTATAGTCTTTTTTTTGCTGCCTCTGAGATGGAACTCACAACCTCACGTTTACAGAGTGCGGCCTTAGCCAAAAACCCGGGCGCTTTTTTTTTTTTTTTTTTTTTTTTTTTTTTTTTTTTTTTTTTTTTTTTTTTGTTTTGTTTTTTTTTTATTCTTTTTGTTTTTTTTTTTTTTTTTTTTTTTTTTTTAATGGTCTACATAGTAATCCTTTGAGGAACAGCTGGGCAAAAATCCTTTCCCACAATGTGGGATGAATGGTTCCTCTTGCCATGTTTGCTTTTTAACAAGATGAGATGAGTTGTTGATTCTTTGTGATAATTCCTGGGCAGTTAAGTTTTTTATCATAAATTCTTTGTCCATACCAAAGTCTTCAAGAGTTAAACTATTCTATCTGCCAGCAGATTAATGTTTCCATTTTAATACTTAGATCTTACTTAGATCTTTGATCCATTTAAACTTTTTTTTTTTTTTTTGTCTTTTGAGATGGTTTCACTATGAAGTTTAGGCTGGCCTCGAACTCACAGCAGTCTTGCTGCCTCAGCCTACAGAATGAGGGGATTACAGGCGTGGGTCGCCATGCCCAGTGTAGCACAATTTTATTTATTTTTTAAACCAGGAATTGAACTTCATGCTTGCCAGGCAGGCACTGTGCCACTGAGCTGTATCCCTGGCCCCATTAAACACAATCTTAAATGTTGCCTTTTTATTACTTCTTCAGAATACAGACAATAACAACAACCACATTACATCAATATACCAGTTTTTCATCGTGGATCAGGATATACAGAGCATTCAGAGTTACTTTCTAAGCTCACTAATGAGGTTTTGACATTTGCTGTGCTGTGAGCTTGCACCTCTGACATTCCACAGCATGGGAAACTAAGCGAGCAGTTCCCCACTGGAAAGACACGTCCACACCTCAGCAAGCGAAAGCATCATGGACCATAAACTCATGGTGGTCGTTTTGCTGCTACTGACACAGACATGGCTGTCAGCCAGCTCTGCCAGCAGAGTCAGCCTCAGCTGGTCGTGTCTGGGTCTGTCGTAGGTACCAAGGGCTCCACTTGTTGGGGACCTGTAGTTACTGTGTGCCCAGCACAAGAGGGTCAGCTGCTGTCTACAGGAGCACTGGAAGATAGCTGTTTGCATTGCATTACAGACGAGAAACAAAGACCCAAAAATACTAACTAGCTTACCCAGAGACACTCCTCCACAGGGTACAGAGTGAGGATTCTGACCCTGGAAATGTGCTCTCTTCCTGCTGCTGCTTCCACAAGTGGAGGAAATCACCTGGTGTCCCAGCTCTGAGAGTCCAGTACATCACAGAAGCGCAGCTGGTGTTACCTGGGTTTGGGGCCCGCACCTGAAGTGAGGGTGTGTGGGAGGGGGCACAGCAGGCTGGGTGCGGGCAGTTGCAGCCACTGCTCCCAGGGCTGTGGGACTTGCTTAGAATCAATCATCTCTCCTTGCTTGACTAGAGGTAGAGGTTCAGAGTGCGAAATGTCAGTGTTTATTTTCTCCCAATAGAAAGAAATGTCTCTTCTATATGTTTTGTGTCGTTTGATTTTTTAAATGTTTAGTTTCCTAGAGCTAATCAGAATTGACGTTTATCAACCATTTTTAGAAATGTAGCACAAATCAGTGAATGTAAAGAAAATTTTCCAAAACTCCTGGTACTTAAGACTTTCTCTGAGAGATGCTTTTGTCCTCCCCCTTTGGTTCTCAGCTCCTCGTTTGTCTAAGGCAAGATGAGCTTAAAGCTGTGGTGTTACTCTAGTCTGGAAGACTGACTTGTCTATCATCACGTCTCCAAAGGCCTGTGGTTTGTACATCACAGAGGAAATTGTACCACTAGGTCATGTTTTTAAATTTCTAATAAGCACAGATCACTTATCATAGTTTAAATGAAAGCTAAATTTTAAAATGTACAACATAGTACTTGCATCTGTTTATTATGTATTGATATGTATTACATATTTATTATCTTTCATTCCTGTTTCTTGGCAGGAGCTACATTAGGTTTATTTTCTGAGATATTAAAAACAGCACATTGGCTTTTAACACATTGCCGCCTAAAAAATAGATTAAACATTTTTCTTAGGCCGAGGAGTTAGCTCAGTGGCACAGGCGCCTGTTTGGCAAGTGTGAGGTCATGAGTTTGATCCCCAGTACCCAAAAAAACACCTTTTTTCTTTGTAATCTGGGTTCGAGTTGTCTAACTTCACCAAGTGTTTCTCCCACTTCTTTCCTAATGTAGATATATTTAGTTTGGCGTTTGTCGATGTAGTTAACAATAATGTAGACACATAAGTACAAATGCGCGCGCACACACGCATACCCATAAACTCTCACACATTTTGTACTAAGCGACAAGAACACTCCTTGTTTAATTCATTCATTTTAAGAGTACTTTGCTTGTTTTTGGTTTTTTGCTTTTACTTTTGACATCTCAAACCAGTTTGCTGTGTATGTTCCTTATTTTGACATTTGGCTTCAGCTTTTTATAGATATTTTTACTTTTCTTTGGCTATACTATTACCCAGAATTGAAAAATTTTAAACGTTTTGTAATTCTTCATAACATTAGAAATTATGTGAAACTTAACATTGCCCTGCAGTGATAGTCATGCTTGTTCCATGGGGTGATTATGAGGATAAGAATAAGCCATTGATTTATTTTGCCACCAGAAGGGTGTCCCTCAGATACTGATGACCAGGACGGTAACGATTCTTTAATGATTGGTTTTCTTGTTCCTCAGAGTCTTACAGACTCTTCCTAGGGTAATCAGAGTACACACTGCCGGAGGACACCAGCATGCACGGTGACAGCTCCTCGCTGGTCCTCCAGTTGTGTTTATTTCCCTTGGGTGCGAGCTCTGGCTTGCAGGCAGGTCACTTGCAGTCATTGTTGCAGAAAGAGGGTAGAACATAAAATTCCACTGCAGCCTTGCAAATAAACAGGCCTGACACACCTCACTGTTGAAGGCATTAGTAGGTATCAGAGGGACACTGGTAACGGGAAAAGGCACCCCGAAACTTTCCGAGGGGCTGAGGCACAGGCCCTTGTAGGCAGGGCCTCCCCGCCAGAGTGCGTGGGCGCATGGGGGTCTCCTCCGCTGAACGTGGGCTCTGTAACAGAGCGAGGCTTCTTTCTTCCATGCCCTTGGGCATTAGGTCTGACCTCACTGTGCTTAATAATATTGGCTTTATGACTATTGGGACAATAATGAAATGAGAGTTTCTTTTCCTGCGAGATTATTTTAAATTTGTTATGCTGAGGGCTGAAGACATATGACCATTCAGTGGGCTGTTGCAGATGGAATGTCACATTGTCGTCACATGGGAGGCATGAAATTTATTTGCTTTACACAGTCAACCTCTAAAAACAACTTGGTACAGATATTCCTTAGTTAATAGATGGTGTTCTGTAGTCCTTAGTATCTTCATGTTCTGGAGATATTTAAAAATGCCATCATTGTTCATCTGTGCCCAGTACTTCCAGTAAACAAAATGTTTTTGAAAAGAATGTAAGCAGACTATAGAGCAGTTGCCAAGACACAAAATCTGGACACTTAGCTTTGGTCCAAAACATATTCTGTCTGTTTTGAGAATAATTGTGTAGGTTGCAGTATGCATATTTTAAATGAAATACAACCATCTGAACTTTACATTGTTCACAAGAGTGGGTTGTTTCAGCTGTTTGTAAGAAAATATTTCATAATTTCTAGCTCTAGTGTTTAGCACAATTATAATGTTCCCATTTTCTTTAGTTAATGTACTGTGTTCTTACTCTGTAAGATTCATGTTGGTGAGAGGGTTTAAAGCTTCCCAATTGTTCGGACCATAGGATGAATGCTGCCCGCGCCCCACAAAGACTATAAAACAGTTTGATGCTGCCTTTTCATTCTCACCACCCACTGAAGTATTTTTTAAACATAAAAATATGTTGTCTTTACCCCTACTCAGTCTTGAAAAAGTATTCATCATATCAGCTAAATAACTCTGCTCCCAGAATACTGCCAGCCTTTTGGTTTTTTCTGTTATAGCCCAAACAATATCTTTTTTCAAACAGATGCTTCAGTTTTAGAAGCACTGAGGTCTGAAGTTGAGACATGATGAGTTTTAGGAGAAACAGCAAAAATTCCCCTTCCCACTCTAACATGCTGCATCTCTCTGGAGATATGAATGGAGCCATTACCTCAGATAGCGTGAATGTGCGTGACATGCACCTGTGCCCACGGGACTCTGCAGGCAGCGCTGCCCACTGCCCCCTCTTGGGACAGTCCTCTAGGATGTCCACGCTGCTGGCTGCACATCACCTGCTACAGATGCTTGCTGATGTGTCTGGGATTTAACTGCGTCATGAATCCTCAGAGGCTTTTTAACAATTCCTCCCATGATTTAAATTTTTATAATTATACCACGATTATGATAATTTTTCTTTTGAATAAAATCAGTAAAAAAAACATTTAAATTCTACATTTGGACTCACTTATAATAGCAATAATGTGTTAAGAGGTGTAAATAACTTGCTAGCGACATTACACATATCCAGGTGCTAGGCATGTGCTGATGACAACAAAATTGAAAAGAAAGACGGTAATAATTCTGACTGGTTTTCTCTGCAAAAGATATTGATTATTTGTGTGTGGTGAGAGATTTGGAAAATTCAATTAAAGGAGTTGTGCAAAGGTTTCATAAATCTCCCTTCGCTGGCGTGTACACAGACACTGTTGCGTATTAAATCAGTGCAGCACTTCACAATATATTTCCTTTGAAACATAAAAATAAATAACATTTAAACAGTTCTGCTTACTACAGAAACAAATTTTATTTTCTGTGAAGCATTTAGTCATGTGCTATCACTGACTCATACACATTTGCCAGCTGTAACGAATTTTATGGACATTTTCCCTGGAGACATGGCTCACATACTATGAATTTTTAAATGAGCAAATGGCAAAGAAGGGGTGTCAGCAATATAAAAATTGATCAGTTAAAAGATAAAAGCATAAGTAAGGAGATTTGTATGGTAGTCTTAATAGCTTTTATTAAATAAAAATACTGTAAAAAGACAGTAATGAATAGCCTTAAGTCTGGCTGTTCCTGAGGGGATAAGAATTACTCTGGCATGTAGAGAGAAATTGGTTTTCTGTCACTGGACAGGTGGACATTTTCCCTGTCTCAGAGTAGTCAAAAGAGCACCCCCGCCCAGAGTGAGGTAACTCCTGTCCCCCTGTCAGGTAGGGTCAGAGCCATGCACAGCTGCCAGCAGGCCTTGTCCAGCGTTAAGGGTGGAGGGGACGGCTCATGCTGATGGGCAGCCCCCTGCTCCAGGCTGCCTCTTCCCTCCCTGGCCTGGCGAAGCCCTCCAGGCCCCCACAGCATGGATGAGGGCTCAGAGTCGGGGTTGGGGCACTGTCTTCTGCCCACAGGCCCCGCCCCTCCTTGGCAGGCAGAACCAAGCCTGGCGCAGACCCCAGGGGGCTCTCAGGCAGTCAGTGATGGTGGGGATGGACTTTCCCAAGCATGACCCAGACCGATGTTTCCATGCCGCGTTAATGAGTACTTCCTGGATGCCCACTTCATGCCAGGCACTGTCCTACCTGGGGGACACACACTGCCTGCCCTCGCAGCGGAGGCCAGCAACCCAGCATGCAGGACATAACGGAGTAAGGCCTTGGCCGCTTGTGCGCACTGGGCTTGACCCTGCTGGCTGCAGAATGAGGGGACGCAAGCACAGCCCGAAACTCACCCTGGAAACTAGAGCTAAGTTCAGTTCAGCACTTACTCTGCCTCATACAGTGTGACAAGTTACTTTGATGTGCTTTTTAAAAAATATTTTTTCTTTCATACAGAATTATGTCATCTTGACAGCCACGAATTCCTTAAATCCATTTTAAACCAAGGTACAGTTTTACTTTTCCATTCATTTTAACCTTGTTAATCTTCCCTGTGTTTTGTCCACGTGGAAGCATTGTACCTACATTATCAGATCTGGCACAGTCTTAGAACAACAAAGCAGTGAGGCATGGTGGCACACACCTGTATTCCCAGTGCTTGGAAGGCTGAGGCAGGACTCCAAGTTTCAGGTCAGCCTAGACTACACAGTGTGTTCAAGACTGGTCTGAATTGCACAGCCAGACCCCATCTCAAAAAACAAGCAAACCAAAAAGAACAGCACAGCCATCTGAGAAGCCCTGTGAGCCAGAGGCTGGCTGGAAAGGCACGGTGAAAGTCAGAGGCACACTTACAACGAGGACGCAGGGACCCTAATTGAACACCTTCACTGTAAAAGCCATAGCTACTGGTGAGTAGAGTCTAGTTTCTGTAGACACATCTGGATGAGCAAGACATCACAAGTCTGTTAACTTTAGAAACACTAAATTGGTTAAGTAAATAATTATATATTTATATCTTTCCTTCAAACAATTCCTATTGATTTAGCAATATAAGGTGATGTGTTTACACTGGCTGATTATAACATCAGCTGGGAGCGGGAGAAGTTGAGATGCGACTTAGTGTGAGTCGCACCTGGAGCCCACGTTCACCCCGGGAACCCGCGTAACCACACTCGGTAGCATCAATATCAAGGTTCCCGACGCCAACCAGATGGTGCCTGCTCTGTCTTAGAAGACATTCTTAGAAAAGATGAAAGACCTACATCATATCTAGAAAACTCATTTCTTTAGAGATGGTATTGCAAGTGATTAATTCTTGTCTAACAAAATGTTTGCAAAGCATCAGGTGGAGCAAGCCCATTTGTCATCCATTAAATGTTCCTTTTGTCGTACACAGTAAGCAATATAGCTGGTAACGGTAGCTAGCACGTACTGGGCATGTTTGATGGACAGCACTGTTAGGAACATCATGTGCCCGTTTAATCATCACAACACGGTGTACATAGTTAATAACTCCAATGGAGGGAAACTGAGGTACAGAGAGCTTCTTTGTCTCATCCCAGAAACATCTCCACAGAGCGCCGGGCTGCTCGAGCCTGTGCTGTGTTTTGGAGACAGGATCTCCCTCTGTGGTTCAGGCTGGCCTCAAACTTGCGGCAGTCGCCCTGGTTCAGCCTCCCAAGTGCTGGGATTACAGGCATGGGCCACCATGGCCCTCAGAGCCTGTACCCTTGACCACGCAGCAGGGTTTTATATCCTGCCCAGCAAGGCACGTGTTTTCCTTCACTGTAGCATTAGCATTTTAAAATTTCTGACCCAGGAAAAGCCAACAGAGAACATTTACATTAGGAAGTGTCCATACATGCATTTTCAAGTCATCTATTAGCAAAGAAATATGCACATTTAGGGCTGGGGATTTAGCTCAGTGGCATAAGTGCCTGCCTGGCAAGCGCAAGGTTCTGAGTTTGATCCCTGGTACCAGCAAAACAAAACAAAAAACAAAAACAAAATAATGCACATTTAGTGTGTAATAGTTTCGATGAACTGTGGGGAACTTGGGTACCGAGGACAGCTTTGTTTTCATGGATTCTAGGAAGCTTATCACAGTTAAGCGTCCTCATTTGAGGAGCACGTTCAAGGTTCGAGTCCACTCCTGTATGGCAGAGATCACCAGTCCACTCTGCCCTACAGACGCAGAGCAGCCCCCGGCGTGGGAGCTCTGTGGCCAGCTTCTGCGCTCTGCTCCACCCTGCCGTCACTGCTCCAGCCCTGCTCCAGTCTCCTGTAGGGCTCTCAGCGTCTGCTGTGGAAATGCCAAGCAGACTCCCGAGAAGTTTGGCAGAACCGGGTGGTTGCGCTGGCCACCCCTCTTTGGAGGGCTGCTGGTTGCAAGAGATGAGGGCCCTGTGGGAAGTCGCCAGCCCTGCCAAGGGCTGCTCCTCCCAAAGCACTGTCCTGCAGTCTCCTAAAGCCCAAGGACAGCAGCCTCTGCCACCAGGTGGCTCCAGAGAGATGCGCCGAGAGGGCCCTCTCTTGCCTTGTGTTTATTTACTAACTTTTGTCAGCTGTTGGCGGAACACCTGCTAAAGGCCCTTGCAGCTTCAAAGAGGAAGACGTGGAGCCCTGTAAATCTGGTGATCTCCACAGGCCATGCTGAGGGGCCGAGTCCACAGTGTCTTAGGTCTCCCCACAAGGCCAACGGTGCTGTGTCACACCCACAGCTGCTTTGGAGACTAGGGCGAACGAGAGGTGCCAGCCCACGCGCGGAATGGGGGTTTCAGTCACATCTTGGGCAGCATGTGAGGGTATATTAACCTGGAAAGGAACCCACAGCACTGCACTAACAGTCTTTTCTGTCCCGCAGGCACTTGGGACCCTGAGAGGCACTCGTGGGCACGGCTTCTGCACCCGCCTGGCTGCATCTAAGGGACAGAAGAGAGGTCAGTAACTAATCTGCCCGGGAAATGCCAGCTCGAGCACCGGCAGCTGCAGGTCTAGATAAGGTTTCTTGCAGCTAATTTAAACTTTCTCCACACACCAGTGGATAATCTCAATGTAAATAATACATTTCTTCTTGACCCTTTGGTGTAAGTCACACAGCGTGGGTGCCTGACTTCCATCCGGTGTCATGAGTGTCTGCTGCTTGGCGTATGGACAGGCTCGCTCCACTTCCCAGGACTCAGATTCTACCCAGAGGGGCGTGACTGGGGACCGCTTTTCCACTCAGGGCCCAGCTGCTGCTTTTTTGAGACGGTCTCACTGTGTAGACCAGGATGGCCTCTCACTATTGAAGTCAGGCTGCCCTTGAACTCACAATGATCCTCCTGCCTCAGCCTCCCAAGTGCTGGGATGACAAGCATGTATCACCGTGTGGGCTGATTTTTTTTTTTTTTAAACTTTTAGAAGTTTATTGTTTATTTTATAGCCATTGTTGTCAGAGATGAGCTGTTACTATACTCTAGTTGTTTCCTGTGCTTACAGAGAAAAGGATTTTCAGTTGTGAAATTTCACCTTTTATAAGATGGGAGAATCCACTTTTCAGTACATTTACACTTAGCCAAAACCCTGAAAAGCAAAGCTGTCCATAAACTGCGCTGCACGGAGGCCAGGAAATTGGAAGAGAAGCCCTGGGTTCCCCGAGACGCTCAGCATACACACTCTGCTATCTGGTAGTGTTGGTGACACTTGGGAAACAGGGTAGGGGGTCAGAGTGCACCATGACTTCAAAGTTAGCTCAAAACTTCAGTGACAATTTCTGCAGGGGGGAATATCTTAGGAGCTGCCCTAAATTGTGACAAAATTAGCATGTCATTTGATTCAGTGTATCATGAAAATAAAAATTCTGTATGAAAGTTTGAAATAACATTTAACAAACTAAGAAATAACTCATTGTTGACTTTGAAGATAAGGTGTAAATGCTAAGACTCCTGGGACCTGCCCACCAGAGATGGTACTGGATGTACGCTAGCTGCGGCCAGGCCTTCTGGGAACCACTTCTGGGTCCCCGCTAGCAGCAGGTCAAATGACTCTGGCTTTGTCACCCCCAGAAACCACCTGAAGGACGAGTTCGGGGTGCCTGTTCTCCCGTGGACGCACAGGGGTGGCCTGAGGAGACTAGAAGCCCTGGGCGTCTGCTTTCCTCCTGTAAGAGGTCCCTTGGGCCACCTATGGGAATGGCCCACTGGCTCAAGTGTCCTGTCAGGACAGGAGGCACCCTTGGGGACTGGCCCACATCCTCCACTCTGGCTACTTACATCTGCTTCCCACCCTGCTGTCACTGACCCCGGACCCCAGTGTGCACTGTGAGGACAGAAGGTCCATCTTCAGACAGACCTATTAGTGAGGAAAGTGAGAAATCTTTGTAGCCTTAATATCTGCACACCCTAAATATATGAATGCATCCCCACTACCTTGATACCTGATGGAAATGCCTGTGTGTGTGTGTGTGTGTGTATGTGTGTGAGAGAGAGAGACAAGGTCTCACCATGCAGTTCAGGCTGGCCATTAACTCACTTTGTAGCCCAGACTGGTCTTGAATTTGCAAGGATCCTCCTGCCTCAGCCTCCTGAGTGCTGGGCTTACAGGTATGCACCACCACACCTGGCTGGTTTCCTATGAGCATGAGAGGCCTTTGTCTCCCCCAGAGGTTTTCCTTCCTTACACGGCTTCCGTGTGCTACCTTTGAGACGTGTAACATCCTCCCAAGGTTGATGGACACTCCCAAGGTGACACTTCCTCCCAGTCCTTAGAAGCTGTGACTGAACTTTCCCCTCCCTCACTGAAGTCAGCCTCCTGTGTTGAATGCAAGCACATGACTAAAATGCGTCTTTAAAAGGCCGCCCAAGCTGGCAAGACTGCCACGTGGGCCCAGCAGACACCGATGGAGCGGCCAGGTCCAGCTCTGGTGATGGCTCTGTGCTGAGCCCCACACTTGTGCCGAGACACAGCTACCGCGCCAACCAGAACACACCACCTGGCTTCAGCCACTCAGCACCTCCATAGCTGCCTTCCAAAGAAACAGGCTCGCCAGCACAGCCCTGAAGGGAGTGTTTTATTTTTATCACAGAGACAGTGGACATCTTCAGGTGAGCAACCACAGCAGAGATGTGGGGACACGTCATTTTGGAGGTGGGCGTGAGGGACCTGCGTCTCCAGGACATAGCTGACCGACAGGGGCCAGGGAGGAGGCGCTGGTTGCTGCAGGCCCAGAGCATGTAATCACACACAGGGCAAGGCTTTACCTGGATTTACCTCCGTTGAAACTCAGGAAATTTCAGTTTCTAAATACATTCAAGGAAGTCAGAATCCGTGGAAGTAAATAACACTGTTTAACCATTTGCCTTGCTATAAAAATCAAATTTGCCTAAGTAATAAGGCGTATTCAGATTCAAGCAGCTTATGCTCACAAATGAACCTTCCTGAGATACAGCTTTTTTTTTTTTTTTGGTACCGGGGATTGAGCTCACGACCTTGCGCTTGCCAGTCAGGTGCTTAAGCCACAGAGCTAAAAATCTCTGGCCCCTGAGATATAACTTCTAAACATTGAAACCCGACTTTCATGCTGAACTGCAAAGAAAACTGAATCTGAATACCAACATCAGGGATTTCCTTTCCAAGGGGGCTTAATGCTTCTAATACGTTCACCACATTTGCAGTCATAAGACGGAATGTGTTTCCTAGGTCAATGCTCGGATTAGTGGCATTTTTCCCGTTACTACTTGAATGGCTGTTAAGAAGACTACAGATTTGCCTTAGCCCAACAACATGCAGCAAAGCTCCCTTTGGCCCTCATTTCCATTATTTTCTGTGGGCAGTAATGACATCTCATCATCCTTCCCTAGAACTCCAGGATCTGCAAAACGGTCGTTTCCCTTATACACAACAGAAGTTCATGTCTGTTTAGAAGCCGAGCTAGTTGATTTTCTTCCGACTTTTCCCATTTTTGGGGTCCCACATGATCATAATGTTAAAATATACCAAGAAGAGCAGGAAGTTCAAGCAGGACACAAAACACACCAACACAGCAAACAAGTCTGGATATTTCCTTGGAGGATCCAGGGTGACGGACATGAGCGTCAGAAGGACCATCACGGTCACTGAGGCAAGAAACTGTCCAGGGAGAGACGTAACTGAGAGGTGGGGCGGCAGGACTCAAGTGGGACCCTACTGCACTGGCAGTGTGGACTGGCAGCCGTCGGGCAGAGTGAAGGGGAGGCTAGGGTGCCCTCTGGCTTCACAGCATGTGGCCCCGGTGCCCAAGCCCTGGCTTATGCCTGAGTCCTGGCTGGCGTTCACCTCCCTGGCATCGGCCCCACTGGGCAGGCAGTGGGAAACGGGGTGGAGAGCGCATCCCACAGAGGTTTTGCACGCTTAGTGGGGAAGGACACCCCCGTGCTCAGGAGAGCGCAGGAGGGGGAATGGGGTCCCCCGCCTAGCACCTCCCATGTAATGGGTGGTGGGGCATGTCGTGGGTGACACGGGCACGGAAAACAAGGCTGTGCCAGGCCTGCGTTCCGGTCCCACTCCTTCCCCAACTCCTTCCCAGGCACCTGGTGGCCCTCAGTGTCTCTGGTGCCTCCCGCAACCCCGTCGGCACTGTAGAGTGCCAGGTGCAGGGCCTGGATCTTAGCATTCCTGCCTGGGGGCCCAGCAGCCCCAAACACACAAAGCCTGGCATGCTCACACGCACAAGCTCACTTGCACAGGCTCGCTCACACGCATGCCTCCCTCCTGGCATCCTGGGTGTGCACTGCTCACCAGGCATCGGATGCTGCGGGACAGGAGCGCCGGCCTCAGGCGTGGCAGGTGCTTCCTCGTGGCAGCCGAGAAGGCCCCCAGCTGCAGGGCCTCTTCTGAGGCCTCAGCCCAGTCTGGGAGCAGGGCCGCACACGCCATGCAAAAGGCCATGGTGGTGGCAGCTGAGGGCAGGAGGAGCCCGTCCCTGAGCAGCAGCGGCAGCATGCTGGGGAGAAGTAGCCACAGGTGAGGCAGAGGCTGGGAGTGGCCACGTGGCCCGAGAGAGCAGGGGAGCTTACACTCACCTGAACGTTGACACAAGTAAGAGCCATGCGGACATGAAAGGAACCTCGTGGAGAACTAGGCAGACCGGGCTGAGGCAAGGAAGGAAACACAGGTGAGCATTACTGTGTGGCGTGTCACCGTGACTCCAGGCACTGGGGAACAGCAGCACGCTTCCTCTGTCTCCCCCTCAGCGAGGACTGTATCCGGGGTGCCAGTTCAGGGCTGGGCCCAGGACCTTACACTCCAGCACAAGCTGTGGCACCCACCTGAGTGCTCCGAGACAGGGCCACACAGGGTAGCACGTGATCCCACCTCGGTCCAGCTGCTTTCCACTGCACTTGTGGCCAGGACCTAGGCCTGCACAAGTCCTCAGAGTGCACAACGACACTGTACTTTGCCTGCAAGTCCTGCCTGGTGGCAGCTCCCACTCACAAAGCTTTTCTGATGATTGCAGCCGCTGGTGACTGCTGCTGCTAGTATTGCTATTATTTTGGCTCTTTTCTAGGGAAAATGCTCTGCAAGAATTCGCAAGTGACTTCCCATGCCAGGCAGGCTGTAGGCTCCTTGCTCAGTGCTCAGTGCGTACTGCTGGCCTCTTCTTCTCCTACCACCAGACCCAAGCATGGGGCCTGGCAGGTCCTCCCAGGGCCACAGTGGCCCTGAGCCTCAGGCTTCCGCATCACCTGCGACATCAGATGTGCCTTGGCCTGATCCCGTGTTAGTGCAGCCCAGCCAGCTGGCTTTGGGACTGGCGTCACAGTCTCTCCACACGGCAAGCCCGCCCTCACCTGCCAGGGCTTCTGTACGCACAGGGATCCTCCGGAAGCACAGAGACGGGCAGGGTGCAGAGACCAGGAGAGAGGCAAGGCCCCAAAGCAGGGCCAGGAACTCACAGAGCGAAGCAGAGAAAGCAACCCATAGAGGAGGCCACACATGAGAGATGGCTGGACAGGGGCTGGGCAGTGGTGGGGGGAAAGGCACCTAGTGCCCAGGACCCAGACCCTAGAGGGGCAGTGACCCCTGGGCCACTGCTTGAGTGATCTGCTCAGGAGGTGCACTTGTTTCTCAGCACAGAGATGTGGGACAAACAAGAAATTACATTAGTAACTCTACCCGATTTTTATTTCAAATATAAAGTAATACTTGCATGTAGGAAACTTATATGGCTATATTTTTCATTAAATTAATTTTATATGAATTATAAATTTACCCACAAGGCCGGGTATGATGGTGCACACCTGTAGTCCCAGCACTAGGGAGGCTGAGGCAGGAGGATTGCTGTAAGTTCGAAGCCAGCCTAAACTACACAGTAAAACACGGTGCCCCCCCCCATAAATGTACTTATCAACACACAAGAAATGCATGTGCCAGACGTTTCTACTTACAGTGCTACCAAGAGAATGGACTTTTCATGTACTTGGAAAGAAAATAAGAAGAATGATAGTGCACAGCTGACCTAGAAAAGAAAAAGGAAAAGAGAGCATTGCACTGTGAGTCCAAAGAAAAATCATTCCAAGTGACATCTGCCTATTTTAGCTTGTTTGGAAATAAAATATAAATATAGTGTGCATAATACCTTAGATTTTAAAATCAATTTGTGTTTTTTACAGTGCTGGAGGTGGAACCCAGGCCTTTTGCCCTGAGCTATATTCCCAGCCCCCTTTTTATTTTTTTTAAGTACTGAGCAAGGTCTGGTTGGCCAGGGTCTAAATTGGTCTGTGTGAGCTCAAACTTGAGCTCTTCCTGCCTCAGCCTCCCAGTGTGCAGGGAATACAGGTGTGCTCCACATCTGGCTTCAAGGCTGTCATCACTAAACAGACTCATTGAGCAAGTCAGATCCAAAAGATACCTTCATCCTCCTGAGGACAGCCTGCATTAAAAAGCCTGAAGGGCAAAAGCAGATCAAAGCCTAACAGCAGGAATAAATCTGCAGTGCATTTAGTGCTCACTGTAGTGCACTATGTCACATGACTCACAAACCCGTCTGCTACTTGGGGTTTACGTTAGTTAGTTCCGTCTGTCAACAAGCCAGTGCTGGGCCTGTAGGACAGGCGTCTCCAGACAGCCGGGGGCCACGTGACTGCTCCCTGTCCCTGCTGTCCACCCGCTGCCACTGCGCCTGTCATGTGTGGGCCCTGCTCCTGCTCCTCTGTACCACAGGTCTAAAGCACCTCTGCGCTATCTTGGGGTGCACTGCCACCAGCACCATTGCCTCTCCACAATTCCTAGGCCAGTGGGGAGTGCAGGAATGCGGGGACACAACAGAGCGACACTGGGAGGTGGGACATTGGTGGCTTCACCTCCAGTCCATGCCACCCCAGCCCGCCCTCACCCAGGGGCCCGCAGTGCTCACTGTCCACATCAGCAATACTAACAGCTACTTTTAAAGGTCACTTTACAGACCAGACCACAGAGCATGACCCAGAGGGCTCATGTGCCCACTCTGAGCAAGCCCGTGCAGAGCCCGTCACCTGCAAGCTGGCCCTGTTCCCTGCCTGGGACGGCCTGACCGTCTGTCCCCAGCCCTGCTCATTACCACCGCCAGCTGCTGGGTCATGTGTGTGGCCCGGGGAGTCTCGCTGAGCTGTAGAAGAACCAAGCCCTGAAGGTGTGAGGAACCTACCAGGGCGAACCGGAAGCCCCTCAGAGAGGGACGGAGTGTTAGCTTTACACAGGCAGGAAGTGCACTCAAAAGTGTGACAAAAAAGCTGGAAAGAGAACAAAAACAGTACATCCGTGTTCTTTGCAGAGGTATAAATGCAGCTAGAACATTTTTTAAAATTTGAAGATTGCATTTAAAGATCAATTTAACTTCATTTCCAGTAAGTTTTACTTAAAGTCTAAAGGACATGTAAGTAAAATGTCTGCACCAAAATGCACATACACTTGTGTTTAAGAACAAAACACCGAACACTGAACACTACTTATTTTACATTTATGACTAGAAAACGTACAAGTACAGCCGGAGGCCCATGACCAGCACGCTCTGCAGGCCAGCTCTGTGCAGGCTCTCAGCACAGCGGGGAGCCTCCCTCAAGGGCTCCTGGCCGCTGGGCACCTGGACAGCTGGGGCAGGCACAGGGCTCTACCTCACCTGCAGCCCAGGTGAGGGAGCTGCAGTCCCGCCTGGCTCGGCCCTGTCCCTTTCTGCCTGGCCAGGCTCAGCGGAGGCCCCGTGTTGCCTTTGTGCCCAAGCGCTGACTGCAAGGGTGAGGGGTTGCGGCACCAGCCTGTTACTGAGCCCACAAAGCGCTGGCTAGCAGGAAGACCCGGCCTGAGGCACGGCTGCCTCCTGACAGCCCCCAGCACCACAGTGCGCAGGCCAGTTCTGACAGTCACATGTGCATATACATGTGTGCGCACCCGACAGTCACCTCCCACTCGTCCCACTTTTCTGGCTGACCCTGGACACTTTGTGACTACCCGTTACGATTACAGCTGCCGGATAACACGAAGTCGGGCTCAGCACCCTCTTGGGAGGGCAGAGCTAGGGCTATAGTCCCCATGGGTGGGTCCGAGCAGAGCTGGCTACCGCAGGACACTGGCCTGCCAGCGCTGTGCCAGGGGGACAGCTCCAGGGCACACGGAAGGCTGCTTGGGCCTCACAATTACCTGATGAGTATCTGGGTGTCACGCGGCAGCAGGTCCTTCATCTTCACAAAGACGCTGAGGCTGCACCAGACGTTGGCTACTTTATCCTTAAAAGAGATGTGTGGGGTTTACGTTTTGGTGTGATTCACAGAACAAAGAGAGCCCCGAAGTGCGCGGCCTCGGTCTCTAAGCTCCTGAGAGTGTGACGCGTGTGTGGCAGCAGAGTGAGCTCTTTAAGCTGTAGACTTGCATGCCACACCCCACACTCCTGGCCATTTGGCGTTTTTCGGCAGTGGGGGTTCATCAGCCAGCCGTTACCAGACATGCCAAGAAATACTGGTATTTTTGAAAGAACAGCACACTATCCCTGAACACTGAATTTATTCTTTTGGAAATTTTGTTAAGAAACCTTTCACCCCTACTTCCTATGACACCTATTACGTTGGACCTTTCTCATCACACACTGAAATGATTATTAATTCAGGGTCCCCTACTGGGTGCCAGCATGTGAACCAAGATGTTTTAAAGCCTCAGCAGCTGTGCCAGGATGATTTTCAAAATTACATTAGCAACTACAGCTCTCCTGCTTGGAAACCTGTCGCCAACACAGGTGCTCACACCAAGACCTGGTTATCCCCGAGAGCTGGCCCAGCCCTCCCATGTGGGTCACAGGTGTGTCCTCAGTCTGCATGTCAGCGCCCTGTGTGTGGAGAGGGGGACACTGCCTCCCTCAGTGAAGCTGGGGCGATAAAGAGGGGCTCAGGCTACAGCTCTGCCTCTGCTCCTGACCGAGCTAGTCTTGGCGCACTCTGTAAACCTCAGGACTGAAGACCCTCGGCCAACAGCGGCCCGCCCTCCGGAAAGCCACCGAGAGCCGCTAGGGACACACATGTGCTCCCAATTAGAAAGCTACACGGGCTCTTTAAATTCTCTTCAAAAAGAAACGTTATTGAAAGGCAAGTTATCTGCAAGTATGTTGTCTCTAACTTTATTAAACGGCTTTTTTGTTTCAGAGAAACGGTTTAATTACTAACTCTAAATGATCAAATTATTCACATAATAAAAGTTTAACAGGAGTGATTAAACTAGCATTAAGCGGGATGAAACGTTCTCATTAAACATGAGCGGGCTGAGGGTCAGAGACCATGGACAGTGCCACGGCAGCTTCCTGAGCACAATGACGTGGGCTTAGCAAATGCTTCCCTAAGGCTGCAACACAACAGAGCTCTTGGTGGCCACCTGCTCCCTACCCCTCGGAACCCAGCCGAAGCTGCAGGCTGGCCCGGCCCAGGAGGGTGACGGGGCCTACGTGCCTCGAACAATCCACGGTCCACCGGGAAGAGGCGCCTCAGGACCTGCAGGGTCTGCTCCTTCTCGGTGAGGAACGGCAACCAGCAGAGCGTGAAGGAGGCCACCACGGTGCAGGTGAGCCGGAGCAGCAAGCCGAGCCTGGGGAGGAGGAAGCCTGCCGAGTCGGGGGAGGCTCAGGGAGGCGCTGCACCCCGGGATGGAGCGCAACATCTGGACCCTCGACCCACCCTCGAGCCTGCGTCAGCTCAGCTCTGGTGACTCGCCTCCCCGGCAAGAGGACCTGCTTTGCAGCCCAGGCTACATGCGGCTTCTACAGGGTTAAAGGTGCAGCTGCGGAAATGCCAAGGGCCAGGCCTACAGTGAGCTGGCGACACAGTGCCAAGGTGCTTGACCCTCCCTGCAGGCCCGCACACCCTGCCCACCAGGTGCCTCTAGGTTGGAAGATTTAAAAGAATACAGTACATGACATCATCGCTTCTCCCATTCATTTATGGCCAGCACATTTCTAAGAAATCACCTTTTAAAGGCAAAGGTAGAATGCTGGATTTTGTTTAAAGGTCACTCACCCCTTTCCTTTGAGGCCCTTCTGAAAACACTTGCCAAGTAAAAAGCAAAAAAACGGCAGGGAATGGTAAAGTTCCATCTGCTTGTAATTCAGCGCTAAACAAAAGGCCAGTGACCCCAGCAGGTCCCAGTCATGAGACACTCCAAGGACACCCCAAAGGGCAAGGCCGAGACTCACGCAGTTATATATGTGTCTGGTTAAGGAAATCACCCCAGGTCCACATGCAGGCACACACGCACACCCCGTGCTCGCTCCCTAAGGTCTGAGGTCCACGGGCCAAGAGACCTTTGTCTCCCTCAGATGGCGCCGAGGTTCACTGTAACAGACCCCAAAATCCAGAGCGAGACCCCAGTACCCCCAGTAAGGACTGGGAATCTTCTGCAGCCACTGCAGCTCCTCTGCAGTGGGAGCCACTGCAATAAAGGAGCCAAAGCAACACGGGAGGGGAAGAGCTAAGTGGAGCTCCAAGGCAGTCAGTGAGACAGAATTCACAGGAGCGTTAAAGCGAAAGGCAGGCTAACCTCTTACCCAAACAAGGCGGATGCTGACATGAGTGTACAGAGCTAACACCTGACCAGGAAACTCAAGAAAATCATTGGGCCTGGGATTCGGGCCGCACGGCCAGGAAAGGATACTGAAAATGTCCATGGTCGATGAGAATGAGGCCGGGGTACAGCAGGATGCAAAGGGCACTCGCAGCCTAGGAAGAAAGACACCGTGAAAGGGGGTCTCTGCCACCAGGGGACGAAGCGTGGCCATGAGGAGTTAAGATCCCCACCGCCCGTGGCCTGATGCTTCTGTCCATGAAGCCAAGGCCTGGCAAACTCTAGACACTCGGGTCTGTGTGGAGATGGCGCGGGACATCACACAAGGGCGTTTATCAAAGCAAGTCAGGGCATGAGCCCGTCTACAGTGGCCACGGAGGTTTGGTAACTGTGACTGGAGGGGACAGCAGTTTTCCAAATGTCTGGCAGCTTAGTAATCCTCAAAAGCCAGCTCCAGAGTCAGATTTACCAATCAAATAATAAGTTAGCATGGTGTGTGATATGCCAGTGTATGATTTCTACATTAGTGTGGAATAAGTTAACATTTTCTGAACGAGAACTGACAGAGGATATAATGCTCATTATTCTATCTGTTCCCTGAAGCATGGCTTCCTGATGGTCTGTCATTAATATGCTGACTTAAACAAAAAACAACACTGCAAACTGGGCATGGTGGTGCACTGCTGGAACCCCAGCACTCTGGGAGGCTGAGGCAGGAAGATTACAAGTTCAAGCCCAGCCTGGAAAACTTAGCAAGACTGTGTTGAAATTTTAAAAAAGGGTTCGAGAACGTAGCTTAGCATGAAGGTCCCAGGTTCAATACCCAGTACTGCAATCGAACAAACAGATTTATGGAGGTGAAATGTCAGATTGCTTTAAAGCTTACCTTTTTCTTAGTTGAGGTTTCTTTTAAACAACAGCAGTACAAAACCACCGCAGGTATGTAAATCACCAAATCAGCAATGAAAACTGAAAACACAAGCAGTTAATTCTGAGCCTGCGCCCACCAGGATTTGCAGTAACAGACCTGCCTGGCCCCACCGCTGCCACTGCGAGCCCTCTCCATTCTGCCAGGGCGACTCCCAGGCTCACTTCCCAGCCACTCTTCTCTGACACGCTGCGTACCGGCTCCTTCTGGAGACCCAGCATCCTTCCATCCTGACTGGGGCTTAGAAATGAGCACAGCTAGGCATGCGATGCGCACCACCCGCCTCTGAGGACGGGCTGAGTCACCAGCCTCGGGGAGGAGACACAGCTGGCATCACTGAGACCCTGAACTAACTGCTCTCTGACTCCTGGACTAGTGTGGGAGACGCCTGTTGGGGGAGCCCCCCCGCCTCCACTGTGCAGCCAGCAGGCGCCAGCCACAGGTGCCCAGAGAGGCGGGGGACTTGAACTCAGGCTGTGAGGCGGGTGGGCGGCCTGAGTGCAGAGAGCCCCAGGGAGGCGCGCCTGGCCTGCCTGGCCTGCTTCCTCAGCTCCCGGGAGAGAGGAGGACCCACTGAGCTCCCTCGGGAGCGCACAGCACTGGGAGAGTACGAGCGGAGGCCCAGAACTGCTTCCCACTGGTGCTTAGCACATTTGGTCCTACGACATACTCACCTGTAGGCAGCTGTGCAGTTGCTCGTTTTTGCCCACTTGGTGAGGCGGGGGCAGAATTGGGGCTCTGCACAGAACTGTACCCCACTCCTTTTTGAGACAGGTTCCACTAAGTGGCTAAACTGCCCAGGCTGGGCTTGAACTTAGGGTCCTCCTGCCTCAGCCTCCCAGACTGCCAGGATTACAGCAATACACCACCACACCTGCTGCAGTCACACAGTTTTTAAAGTCATTAAGAACAATGGTAAAACCAGGCACCGTGACACCCGTCTGTGAACCCAGATACTTGGGAAGCTGAGGCAGGAGGATCACAGGATTGAGGTTTGGGCAACTTAGGAAGCTCCTGCGTCAAAACAAAAAATAAAGAAACCCAGGTGGCGCTCAGTGGCCAAGCACTTGCCCAGGGCACACAGGACCCTGGGCTCAGTTCCTAGCACTGCAGAAGCTGACAGGAGGGAGGGAGAGAACAAAGGATGAGCAGCAAGAGTCCTTGTAGTAGCCTGTCCAGCGTCAGCCGCCCCTCCCGCAATCGTACCTGTCGTGCGCATGAAGAGCTTGTGCGCCGCGCTCTCGTGCCCCCGCGACCTGTGCAGTGCCACCCAGGCCGGGTCGATGCGCTCCGCCCTGCAGACCAAAGCACAGCGCGTGTGCGTGGGGTGAGGCCCCGCTCTGGAAGCTCTGGGTACGTAACTGGCAGCGCAGCCTTGGGGTCAAGCCCGTGACCCCCCAACCCCCAAAAAGGAAAACAGTTCAACAGAGACTGGGCAAAAGTCCCTCAAAGTTTTGCTGACAAAAGTCCAAGGTCTGGGACAAGAGAGTACTAGAGAGAAGGGCTGGCTCCCATCAGGACGGACGGCCGCCTCCCCAGCCGGGGACATTCCGGGCTCTCAGAGGCACAGCTGCTCGGAGCCCGCTCCTGGCAGCAGAGAGCCGCATGGGCTGGTGCCGTGGGCCACCCCAGGGCAGAGCGCCCCTTCCCGCCCACACGGGGCAGCTCCCGGGAGCCCGCGCACAGCTCGGCGCGTTTCCACACCGAGCTAAGCCAAGGCTTCGAGTTTCACTCCAAAGCCTTCAAACGCAGTGAGGAAGATGCCAGCGGAGGAAACACAGAGGCTCTGCTCTGCTCTGCTCTGCTCTAAAAGCAAAATGAAGCCCCGAGTCCTCCGGAGGAATCACATGAAGTCCAGATGTAACAGTTACTGTGCGTAAAACTGTCTGTGCTCAGGAAAGCCACGGCGCTTAAACGTGGTTCCCACGCTGCAGTGAAGCAGAGGAGACCCCGTCGGGGACAGAGAGGAAGGGATGCTTACACGTAGGCGCACAAGAGACTGTGGTAGGCCGTGAGAGGCGGGTAGTCCAAGCCCCAGTACTGCAGGTTGTTGTCGCTGCTGTTGAAGTACCTGCGGGGAGAGCGCCCTTCACTGGCATCCAGGCCACCGACCCAGGGAACAGCGCCAGCCCTCAGACTAACGTGACTCTCGGCAGTGAAGTAACGGCGAGTGGTCGTTAAGCCACGACACCCGCACAAGCCAGGCAAACAGACCTGCTGTGGCCAGGGCCAGTGCTCGCAAGAAGCACGCCACGGAAGCAAGCTACAAAACCGGAGTTCTTAAAAATCACACGGTGGGCCGGGCGCGGGGCTGCACGCCTGTCATCCCAGCACTCAGGAGGCTGAGGCAGGAGGATCATTGTGAGTTTGAGACCTGCCTGGGCTACAAAGTGAGCTCAAGGCCAGCCTGAACGGCACAGTGAGACCCTGTCTACAAAAAATAAAAACAAAAATTTTAAAAAAAAATAATAATAAAAACCACAAGGTAACAGTAAGAAATCAATTTCAAAGAACACATGAAGACTTGGTTTATAGAAGGGACCAACCTCATGAACCCGTTTCTGGTTTTGGTTTGTCTCAGTTTGCCCTCTGCTCTGGGCCGTCACACTGAGCTGCACTGCCGGTCCCTTTTCATTCTGTATTTTGAGACAGGGTCTCACCCTGCTTGAACTGTGATCCTCCTGCCTCAGCTTCCCAGGCTGCTGGGATGAGAGGTGTGCCCCGCCACACTGGCTGGGAACAGGCAGTACTGAACAAGACTGTTTCAGCCAACTCGGAATGAGCGCCTACTACATGCAAGTTCCTGTGCAACATGAAAGAAGGAAACCGGGTCTGATGTCCATAAGCCGCCAGGAGGCTCCTGCAGGGACCTCCGCTGTGAAGGAGCCACCAACCACCGTGAGGCAGAGAATAAAACTCACGCCCCTTGCTGCCGCCCACCCCCAAGGTCCCCACGCCTACTCTGGGGTTTAATGACTGCTGGGGCCGAGAAGCCGCAGTCCAAGCCCAACCTGGAGGCCTAGCGAGCCGCAGTCTCAGGACACAGAGCCCAGGCGGCCAGGCAGCGCTCATGGCGGGCATCGCAGGCTGCTCTGCTGGGGGCCTGGCCCGAGCCTTGGACTGGTCACTGTCCCACCAGGTAACTCACTATGACAAACCACGACGCGGGCGCGTACCACTGTCGGACGGGTAAGTTCAGCGTCACTTCCTGCCAGTGTCTCTGCGCTTCGTAATCCCCGAAGAGCGGTGGCTTCCTGGCACCTGCAGGAGGAAGAACAGCTGTGAGCCCAGGCCTGCGGGCCGCAGGGACAGGGACGGCAACAGTGACCCTGGCTCTTGCCCCCTTGTATCCTAATGTGTGGGCATCACACACTCAGTGCTGTCAAGGACAGAGCGACAGACTCACAGAGCTGGGTAGGAGCTGGCCACCTGCAGCTCAGCTGTAATTCCCAAAGTGGAGAAAGGGACAGCGCCTCTCACACCAACACCAGCACCTGCACCTGCCACCGCCGGGCACAACACCGACGCCCGTGGCAATGAGGTCACCTAAGGCCCAAGTCACTGTGGAGAGCCCGGAGTCACCAGAAGCCCACGTCCAGGTTGTGCAGGGCAGCCGGACCCTTGGCCTCACCCATCCCGGTCACACCCTGTGTCACACCCCTCCTCACGACACATCACACCCCTCCCCATACACTAAGGACACGACACTCCTCAGTGCTGCTTCCTCCTAGCACGGACACCTCGGTCCCACGGGTCCCCTCGCGGGACCACACAGCATCCTCACTGCCACCCCAGACAGAACTCCGTTTCCTAAGACGGAAGCATGTCCTGAGCTTAGTTAGAGGGGGCGTCCCCTGGGCATTTGGTAGCCAAACAGACGCCGACTTCTCTAGCAGAGCTGGTAGTGCACACCTGCAGTCCCTGGCCTTGGAGGCTGAGGCAGGAGGACCGCACTCACAGTGAGGCACTGTTTTCTCCAAACAGAAACAAAAACATTAACCTAAATAGGAGGGTAACCTCCTGCAATACGCTTTTGAGAGGGAAACAATTCCCCAACGAGTTCACTGTATTTCCCTCGTGTATTTGTAGGTGTGTGTGTGCACAAGCGTGTGAGTGGGTATTTCTAGTCTCATAAATGAACCACTGAGCACAGCTTCTTCTTGGGGAGGAAAGGGCCACTTCTGTTTCCTGCATCTGGCTTTGGCTTTGGCCCGCTGGGATAATAAGGGCCGCAGAGGACCTCAGCTAGCTTACCGTCCCTCAAAACCCCACTCGCCAGATTTCCACAGTGGCACTAGATGTGCCAGCAACACGGGAGAATTTATTGCCAGTCTCACAAGGAGGAGGGTAGTAGTGACTTCAGGGCTGGGAACAAGCTCTACTCCAGAGTCTGACCTACTTCAATAAATTCAGCGGACACTGGCCATGAAATTGGTGCTTAAGTTTCTAAAACTGCCCAAGTGCCCTTCAGCTGCCCAGAGGGCAGCCCGGTGGTACATGGGGAGCCACTCTCAGGCAAAGAGGTCCCAGCCGCACAGTTAGTCTGCGGCTTGATCACTCAGAAATGGTGCCCCGGCATCACAGCCCGCTCCTGCCCAGAGACAGGCAGCTTCTTTGTTAACAACACATGTTTTATGTTGCCTTCACACTGAAAATTTAAACATTTGAGGAGGCTGAGGCAGGAGGATCACTGTGAGTTTGAAGCTGGCCTGGGCTGCACAGTGAGACTTTGTCTCAAACCCCACCAAAAAAAACAAAACAAAGAAATGTTTTAGAGAAGAAAAATTTGGGTAAAATGTTCCATAATAAAATCTCACTTTTCTGTTCCCTGGTGACTGAGAATTTATACATTCTTCCAAACAGCAGCAGTGGAGAGAAGCGAAGTAGAACCTGTTATAATTTAACAAGGACTCACATCTTGCAAAATGGATTCTCCATGACCTGCTCCTCCTACCCACCCAGCATAAAGATCACTACAACAGAGCAGCCTTCGAAGGGCCAGGGGTTGTCATTTTATCTGACAACACTGCTAACACTGCGGGTCAGGTATAGAGGAATTACAGATCTCTGTAAGAAACTATAAACAATACATCTGTCTGCTTCCCATAGCTTGTTTAAAAGCAGAAACCAAAATGCAGTCGATATTTTTAAGCCTGTGAAAATTCCGTTACACAACCAGCTCTAACACATTTTATAAATTGTAAAAAACTGAAACTCACTAAGGAAGGTAAGCGGCTGCCGCCCATTTCCACGGGAGACAGCACGCCACACGCAGGAAGCGCTGGGCCTGGGGCCGGTGCTGGGCGAGGCTGCGGCGGAGCAGGAGGGCGCTTCCAGGCCCCCAAGCCAGGGAGCAGGGGACAGAGCACCGACTCTGACGGTCCCTGAAGGGCCACGTCACACAGAACACCCCGAGCAAACCTGCACAGGTTTCTCTCCCGAGCCCGGCTTTTGTTACGGGGCCCAGGGCCCTGGCAGAGAACCGAGGAAGGTGACGGCTCACAAGGGCGCCACACTCTCGGGTGGGTTAACCCACGATACACCTACACAGGGGCCCAGCCGAGCGCAGCGGGGCCCGGAAGGCTTGCTCCCCTCTCTGCCCCAGGCCCCATGAGGCGGGCAGCAGTGCCCCACCAGCCCCTGCCAGCGCCCTGCCACCTGCCTGGAGCCCGAGTAGCAGCTGCTGAGACCCTGCACACCGAGAAGCAAGTCCACCCTCTCCCGCCAAGCTGTGGGTGGCGGGTGCTGTGTCTCAGAGACAGGGATAGGGACTGAGACAGCACGAATTCACGGAAAACCCACACAGCCCGTAAACATAAAACCACACTTGAGCTCACGAATCATGAACAAAACTCAAACTAAAACCACGATTAGTACCTAACGCGCTTGAGATGCTGAAAAAGTTTACCACTGCCCTGGAAGCCACAGGGACACCACTCGGGAAGGTGCAGATGGTGACAGAAGTAAAATCCGTTAGCGGCACTTGGAGCAAGCTCTCGTGGACTTGCGCTGCTGTCAGTCTGCGTCTGGGTGACAGCTCAGAGAGAAGGTGGCTGGAGGACCCAACCGCCTGGGATCTGCAGAGCCACAGAGCCTGAGGTTACCACTGCCGGGTCCCAGGGGCGCCACCTGGGCAGGGCCACTTGGGACAGGAGAGGCGTTCCCTGTGACAGCTGAAGAAGGCTGACCCGGCTCCTCACACCTGGCTCACGCCCACATTCTCCCCCCACCCCCATCAGAGCCTCGACCTGGAAACCAGGCTCCCCCTCACCCCGCCCTTGCGCCATCTCACTGCACAGCAGGAAACTGTCGCTTCTCACTCACTGTGGCCCTCGTCACCCCCACCGGGCCCACTGCAAAATTGCTGCCCGAGAACCTGAGCTGTCTCACAAACCTCCGGGCCGGGGGTTAGCTCAGCCGCACAAGCATGTGCCCAGAAGTCCAAAGTCATGAGTTTGATCCCCAGTAACCCAAAAAAGCCACCAGGCCTGGTGACA
>PVLA01003011.1:166702-234124 GCA_004027455.1 Hydrochoerus hydrochaeris
GGGGGGGGGGGGGGGGGGGGGGGGGGGGGGGGGGGGGGGGCGCCTGTGAGACCTGCACAGACACCGGAGCGTCCAGCAGTGTGTGCGCAGGACTCACAGGCCCTGGCTCCCGCCTCCGCCCCCAGCTCCACAGCTGCACCTCTGGGCAGCCTTGGCCCTGGCCATCATGTCTGCCATGGCAGCCTCAGAGCCGGGTCCTAAGACTTTGGAGCCAAGCAGTCACCGCTTCCGGGCTGTCCCCGCTTTCCTCTCCCTTTACAGCTGGAGATGTTAATGACCTTCAGGGGCCATGGCTAGGGACCCAATGGGGGGGGGGGTAACAGCAAAACAGCTCCTAGCACTGTGGTCTCATCAGCTGATCTCTGTTTACAGCCCTTCTGTACTACCGTAAATTATTTTTCTCCAACCAAATAATTCGTCTAACAAATTGTACAAGCAAATCTCCAGCCGCTGCCCCACACACAGCACACAGCGCCCCAGCGTCCAGGGCAGCGCAGGGCTCCTGCTCCTGGGGCTGCTTCCCGGGCAGCTCAGATTTCAAACCTGCGCTCATACTGCTCTGGGGCCGTCAACTCCTCTGGCTCCCGCCACCCCTCAGCCTCACTCCTGACCGTGCTGTGACCACTGTCCCATGCTGTGACCGCTGTCCCGCTGGGTCCCCAGAGCCCAGCACAGGGCCTGGTGCATAGCTGAGCACCTGCAGGGTTAAATTCACCCCCACCTCAAGCCCGGCGCTAGTCAGACACGACAGTCCCTTTCTCTAAACAATAAACATTAGGCCTCACCCTACACTCTCGCACACACTAATTCTAGCTTCTCCAGAGGCTGAGGCAGGAGAGCTGCAAATTTGAAATTTGCCTGGACAGCTTAGCAAGACCTGTCTCAAAAAGACTGGGGATGTGGCCCCACCTGCCCAGACAGATAAGGTCCTGAGCCCCATTTCCCGCAGTGCGCGCGCACCACAGGCATGAGCTTACTGCTCTCGGAACCTCAAACGCCCACTCCCAATCTCTGTCTCGTCCTGGGTCGAATTCATGTCTGTTTTCTTCTACCACAAAGTGCATGGGTTAGAATCAGATGTTTAAATGTATTTTCTTGACCACACCCACAAAGCCTAAAATTCCTCTGTCAAGGAACTGCAAAAGAAACAAAACACAAATTCAAAGGAATATTTACCTAATTTATTTTTTGTTTTTTTGAGACAAAGTCTCATTATGTATTCCAGGCAGGCTGGCCTTGTAGTCCAGGCTGGCTTCAAAACCAGTGACCCTCCTGCCTCAGCTTCCCAAGTCCTGGAGAGAAGTGTGTGCCACACCAGCATTTTACAGGCTTTTTAAACAGTAAAAATCCCTTACCTGAGTAAGAATGAAGAGAGACCGCCCACCGCACGGTGAGCCCCGTGAGGACCACCACTGCCATCCAGCACCATTTCCCCATGGTTCTCCCACTCCGTGGCCAGAAGTCTTCAACAAGCAAGTGTTAGCTCCAGAAGCAGGTGCTGGAGAGGTTCTCAAGCGATGCTTTGCCTCCGAAAGTCAAAACCCAACTGTCTGTGCAGAAACAGCCTGGAGGAAGAGACCCCAAGTTCAGCTGAGCAAACCTCAAGGACAAACCTAGGACCTTCAGGAACCCCAGGAAAAGGCGGAGAATGGGGTGAGGGCTAGGGCAGCAGGGAGGGAAGGGCATGGTCTCAAATCTTTACTCCCTGGTCGGCGGATCAGGAAACGTGCTTCCGCCAAGGTGGCACTCACTTGTAACCCCAGCACTCTGGAAGGCTGAGGCAGGAGGGTCGCAAGGCTGAGTCCTGCCAGTGAGACCCTGCCTCAAAATAAGAGACCATGCTGGGCGGGGGGCACAGCGTGAAGGTGCTGCGTTTAATGCCTGGAATCACAAACAGCAGCTCTCCTTGTCGAGCGGGCCTGTGTGTGCAGACAGGGTGCCGCACACACAGGGTGCCGCACAAGTGTTTCTGAGAAAACCACGGGGTCGGGAGGCTGCGCGGTCCCTCACCACGGCGAGCGTCTCTACAGCTGCACGCAGACGCAGAGGGCAGCAGAGGGGCTGCGAGGAGAAGGGGCAGAGGAGGGGAGAGGAAAAGCAGTGAGGGAAGGGGTTCAGCCCAGCAGGCCTCCCGGGAGCCTGCAAGACCCCAATTTCAGGAAAGCACAAGTGCGGGGAGAGCGATTACTGCAGGGAAAGCCAGCTATTTGCTCCCGTAAGCAGTTCTTTTTCCTTTCCATCTCTCGCTAGGCAGGGTTTGAAAATAAGAAGCAAACTGCCTTTCACTCTCCTCTTTGAAACATGATGGGCATCGGAACCACAGGACAGACTTGAAGTAAAACAACAGAAACAGCAAGCAAGTCCACTGCAAACTGGCTCACCCCGCCCACTTAGCTAACATTGCCCTCCTACCAGTGTGGGGTGCTCGCCTGTCATCCCTGCACTCGAAAGGCTGAGGCAGGAGGGCCATCGCACGCGCTCCAGGCCAGCCTGGGCTACAGAATCAGATCAGGCCAGTACGCTCTATACAGTGAGACCCTGCCTCAAAACACCCGAGTAAATAAAATAATTTTCTTAGAAACGTGAGGAGACAACACGAGAACTAAGAGTCCAGCACCTGGAAGGGGTGCACCCCGTGCCCTAGAGGCAGGAGAGGCGGGAAAACTAGGCTGAGCCACTTGCAAGTGGGCTCTGGGGCGACCCAGGTTTCACCAGGAGAAAGAAGCAGCCCGGGTGGGCCTCACACTCAAACTAACTCCTGGATAAGCTTACCGATATCCTTCTTAGGAAATTTAAGTCACTAATGCAATGGAAACAATCACACTTAACCTCGCCCTGGACGCGGCACACAAACCAGTCCCAACTACAACCATGGCAGTGAACCCAGGAAGCCCACAGCCCTGCCAGCCACGTGCTGACCCAGCCCTTGGAGCTCCAGGCTGCAGGGGCCGAGAGGAGGCCAGGGTGTGGAGCATCTCCCGCGGACTAGGACTAAGCGGACTCCCCAGATCACAGGAGGCACAGCCGCACTCGGGGCCTCACCTGAGCACGCCCATCGGGACCCATGTCCCAGACCTCTGGGACTGAGTATCTGCCAAAGAACCTGTGGGGGCTGCGGGAGAGTGGGGCTCAGGTCAGCCGCCACACCCATGGCTGGTCAGGAAAGGAGGAAAAGGCAGCCTGCTATGCCATGCCCAAAACAAAAGGACCTCCCCGCAGCCCGAAGTTCCTGGCTCAGCGGAAACTGCCTAAACTACTTGACGGGAATGTGGATATGCAGACAGACAGATATGCACAGATAGATACAGATTTTTCTTTTTTAATCTTTTTGAGACAGGGTCTCGCTATCACGTTCTGCCTGGCATTGAACTCACTTTGTAGCCCAGCCTGGTCCCAGATTTGCAGCGATCCTTGTCTCAGCCTCCTGAGTGCTGGCATTCCGGCCAGTGCTACCACACTGGGCACCTGACAGGAACACTGGTAAGGAGCTGGAATACAAGAGGAATTTCTAGCCTGTTTGCCAAATCTGATTTTGGAAGTGAATCGTGTGCACGCTCACAGGAATCAGGACAGCGAAAGCGCCCAGCCTGCTCCCAGGCTAAAGTTCCTGCCACCTCTGGGGGCTTCCCTGGCCACATGGCGGGAGAGTCCTTTGTGTTCCCAACCAGAGCACGGGGGAAGCTGAAGGAAGTCCAAGCATCCCTCCCTACCCTGGGCTACACCTCTGCTAAAGTCCAGACGGCCAGCAGCAGCCCTCTGCTGATCCTGGCTTGCAGGAACCTGGCCCTGGGCTCTTGGTGCCCTCCCCATCCGTCCTCTGCTTACTTAGGGGGCCTTTCTCCTCCACCGTCTCCAGACCGACACCCCACCAAACCTCCTCCCTGTCAGTGGCACCATTACCTGCCCTCCTTTCCTGCCTAACTCTCCTCACAAGAAGCTACGGTGCACGCAAGGAAAATCTCCCACGTTAAATTCGGAATGCAGGAAGCTCGTCACCAAATAAGAATCCTGTGGTTGCATTGGATAAGGTTCACAAGTACACATGCTGGAAATGAGGAAGGCAGCCAGGCATGGTGCTCAGGCCTATGTAACTCCTAGCGCTTAGGAGGCTGAAGCAGGAAGATCACCAAGAGTTTGATGCCAGCCCGGGCTCCACTGTGAGTGCAAGGCCAGGCTCAACTAAGTAAGACTATGTCTCAAAAAAAAGAAGGGCTGGAGTGTCGCTCAGTGGTTAGTTTCCTAGCATGCAGGAAGACAAGTTCTACTCCAACACTGCCTAAAAGCAAAAATCCAGAGCAAAGAAGGGGTGGTGATGAAAACTGATCCCCTGGCAGGTCCTATTTTGAGAGTCCTATTATACAATTCTCGCTGGCCTCCAACCCGCAGCGATCCTCCCGCCTCAGCCTCCCTAGTGTTGAGATTAGGGCCGGCTCCAGGGCAGCCTCGGGAGCCCTGTGAATGCGGTTTCTCCCTCCACTGGTGGCTAAAAAGTGCCTTGACGGTGAGGCAGCCCAAGTGACAACCGCAGCCCGTCTCCATGCCACGCTGCAATGCAAATGGAACAGGCGTCTGCACGTTATAACAGGCGCTCTGGAAGGCTGAGACAGGAGCATGCACGGTTCGAGGCGGGCCTGAGAACTTTTAGCCCTGTCTCAAAGTCAGAGGGGCCCGGGAGCGGCCGTGTCGCGCAAGGGAGGCGAACGCGGCTCAATGGCACACCGCCTGCCTCGACCGCTGTGTGCCCCGGGCACGGCCCGCACCCTGGCCGTCTCCTGCCCCACGGCCTAGTGCGCCTGCCCAACCCCTCCGCTCCGCGTCCTGAAACAGGGTCGCCGGCCGCCCCCGCCCCGCAGCCCCGCCGCCCCGCCGCCCCGCCGCTCCGCGCCCCGCGCCCCGCGCCGTGCCAGCGCCGGCGTCCCGCCCTTACCGCCGCCACCGGGATCCGAGCTTACAGCGCCCACGGCGCCTGCGTGCTCGCCCCCGCAGCAGACGCACGCACGCCTGTCTCCGCGAGCACGGGCGCCTCCAGCAACCGGCGCGGGAGCGAGCCCGTCGAGCGTAGGGGGCGGGGAGGAGGCGGGAACTGGACGGGAAGTGCAGCGGCGGCCCTGACGCCGGAGAAGGCAGCGGGCTAGGGGGCGGGGCGGGGCGGGGCGGGGCGGGGCGGGGGAGCGCACCCTCTCCGGGGCTGGGAGTCTGTAGGCGCGCTCCCGCCGGCCGGCCCTGCCCTCCGCCCCTCAGGGCCGCTTCCGGAGGGAGAGGTCGCGGCACGGGCGTAGGCCCGGGAGGCCGCCCCGCGGGCCCCGGACGAACGAGTGCGAGTGCGTTTCGGTGCCGCCACCTGGAAAGAGGGACGGAGCCGCCCGCGGGAACCGACCTCCGCCGACGAAGAGCATCGGCGGAAGCGCGCCCGGAGCCCGGAGCCCTCGGCTGGGGGCAGCGGCCGAGACGCGGGAAGGGGCGTCGCCGGGGTCCGCGGTGGAGGAAACGCAGAGCAGCGGCGAGGCCCCGACCCGGACGGCCGTGGGGGCGGCGCTGGAAGGGAGGCCTTGGTGCTCCCGGGCTGCGGGAAGCCGGGAGGCCGCGGGGACCGGGAAGCCTGGCGGGGTCCTGGCCGGCTCGGAGGGAGAGGTGGCCAGGGAGCAGGGAGAGGGGACAAAAGACAGACAAGGCTTGAGTAAACAGCTGAGGCCTGGAGGAGGAGGTGCCTGGAAAACTCAACGCAGTTTTTACTTTTGATTTTGAAACAGGGTCTAAGTTGCCCAGACTGAGCTTCAGCTTGCGTCCTTCCTGTCTCAGCCACCCAGCAGTAAATGGTTAGAAACAGGAAAAAACTCAGTAATTAGAGGATTATATAATAGACCAGGCATCTTGTGACAACAGCCTGGTTGGCAGCCATGGTTGGCAGACCAAGTCGTGATGTGATGTTCGTTTGTTTTGAGACAAGGTCTCACTATGTAGTCCGGGCTGACCTCCAGACACAGCGGTCCTCCTGCCTCAGTTTCCCAGGTGCTGGGATGACAGGCCTGCCCACCAGGCCCAGCTGACCAAGGCCCGTCTTGTTGAATCTACGATTCTATCAATTGTAAGGAGCAGCACCACTTTTTTTTTTCTTCTCTTTTTGGGTACCAGGGATCAAACTCACAACCTCACACTTACCAGGCAGGCGCTCATGCCACTGAGCTAAATCCCAGGCCCATTTTGTGTTAATGCTAAGAACAAATACTAAATGCTACCATTTAAAATAGTAATGATAATCGGGTATAGTGGTGCACACATATAATTCCAACACTTGGAAGGCTGAGGCAAGAGGATTGCTGCAAATTCAAGACCAGCCTGGCCCCCACAGTTCACAGTGAGCCTGAACTGCATAGCAAGACCCTGTCTCAGGTGGGGATTTAGCTTAGTGGCATAAGTGCCTGCCTGGCAAGAGCAAGGTCGTGAGTTCTATCCCCAGTACAAAAAAAAAAAAAAAACCTGTCTCAAAAAGTCAAAAAAAAGTTATGACTACAAATCATATAATTCAGAATTGTGTGTTAGTATCTTAAACTGATGAAAGAATATTAGTCTCCTGATACCACACCTGGAATGGCTTCTGACTCCATACTGTTGTTAATGCAAACCAGGTGCTCAGCATATTCATTGAATACATAGTGTGGAGGACCTCAGAGTCTGTGACTCATACCTGGGCTGCCTACCACTGCCATCTGTTGTATTCCTTTCCCTCTACTTGGTCCTGTCTTTCACCTGTGGTCCACTGCCTGGAAATAAACGTTCAGTCAGTGTTTTCATGGAGCCAGTGGGGTGCTGTGGCTCGAACCTGTGACCCTAGCTAGTCAGCAGACTGGGGTCAGAGCGTTACAAGTTTGAGGCCAGGCTGAGCAACCTAGCAAGCACCTGTCTCAAAGAGGAACCAGCACCATGGCACATGCCTGTAATCTCAGCTCTCCAGGGAGGGTAAAGCAGGAGGAATGCAAGTCGTAACCCAACCAGAATAATTTAGCAAGTTGTTAACTACCTCAAAATAAAAACAGGAAATACAAATGGGCTGGGGATGTAGTTCAGTGTGAAGGCCCTGGGTTTAACCCCTAGTACTGAGAAAACCAAAAACAAAAGAGTAGTGTCAAGACAAGTTTAGCTTTAAAAGTCAGTTCTACTTTCTGTGTGGCCTTGTCGATGTCCATGATCTAATTACTTCATCTACAAAAAACAATCTTACAGTACCACTTTAAGTGGGAGTGAGAGTAAAATGAAATCATGCGTGTAAAGCTTTGAACATTGCTACTGTGGGGAGCCCTGTAGGGCTAAAGCCAGGCGGCCCTGAGAACAGAGAGCTCAAATAAACCATGTAAACAAGGGTTCCAGCTCCAGGAAGGCAGCGGCCCAGGCCCAGCTAGGCAAAGGAGTTTCTAGGCTTCTGGCTTGAAATTGACATTGTTCTTGGGAGCCTATAAATATAGGTGCTACAGTGGTTGAGCAGTTCCTTCTCTCCCATCAGGAGGATTAGGGCTCCACCTGACCCCAGCTTTAGTCTTTATTTTCTCATCATCTTAGTCCTTCACGCCAAGAACCTCAAGCGCCACATGGGTCATGGCAGCTACCGCATAGCATACAGTTAACAGTAGCTGTTAGAACCTAACTTCATGCTCTCACGTATAATGGCTTTTCCTCTTCTATCATGAAACAGCTACACATACATACATTCCCAGCCCCATCAAACACCGGCTTCTCCCTGAAAATTTTCTGTAAAGTCGATTTGCAATCCTTCACAGAAGCAATTTTAAGGAGGAGCTGGAAAGACTAGTGTGAATCCCTAAAGCCAGTTTGCCCGGTAGGTGGTGGCTTCAGTTTTCTACTGCCGTATAACAAAATACTCCAAAGTGTAGGGGCCAAACAGAGAAATTATACTTGCTTATTAATCTGCAACTCCAGAATCCAAGCTGGGCTCTGCTGGGTGGTTCTTCCGTCCCAATGGGATTGACTTGGGTCACTCATTGGGCTGAGGCCAGCTGGGATTAGGACATAGGGTATTGTCTCTCCTTCAGGTGAGGTCCGCAGCTGGCTTTCCAGACAGCGTGCTGAATGTCAAAGGTGAAAGTTGCAGCTCTTACGCACCCGGCCGTAGGAGTGCTAAATAAAATTTACAGGAGGCTGAGTTGCAGACTGAGCTAGTGTAATGTGGCCCAGTTCTAGCATCTGAAATAAAAACCAATTAAGATCTTCAAAATTCTCATTTTGCCTTTGGATGCAACGCAGTGTCGCCCCCTCGGTACCAGTTCCAGGGGAAGGACGCCATCTACCTCTCATCAGGAAGAGTTGGAAAGAATTTGTGGCCATCTCTTTTCCACTGCATAAAGGCTGGGGTGAAACTACATGGGAAAGAACCCAGCTAATCATATTGCTTTTCATCTGCTAGGAAATTGGAGTTCAAATCCTTAGTTTCCTGTTTTTCTACTGGGTCTTTAAAAAAAAAATCTCTGGTTAACATTTTATACACAGACTGTGTGTGCTTGGTTTGGGGCTGAATTGTATTCCCAGAACTTCCTATTTGCAGTCCTAGAATGTGACTATTTGGAGATAGGGTTGTCAGGGTGTAGCACAGACTCATCAGGCCAGCAACCTCCTAAACAGCCTGACGGGGCCAGGGCACAGCCTAAGTAAAAGAGACCGGAGGTGTGATTTCAGAGCTCCGGGAAGGTCAAGCCCTCTGCAGAAGTCTCAGTTAACTGGGGGCCGAGACCCAGAACTTCTCTGGGCAGCTGTGTTTATTTGGTTTTTCAAACACAGGAAGGGGATACTGAGGCAAGTGCGGGAACCGGGCAGGACCTGAGGGTCAGTTAAGCAGTAAACCTTGCCAGTTACAGCACTGTCTGATCTCTAAGGGGGCAGCTTATTGCTCTGGGAGAGGGGCCAGCAGACCTGTCCTTGGCTGCTGCGGTGTCATCTTGACTTTGGAGCATAGTGTGCATGAGGCCCCAGAGCCCTGCAGCTCAACCCTGTGCAGCCCAGGCTCCACCAGCAGGGGTACTCTCCAGCAAGGTCTCACTTAGCAGTCCAGGCTGGCCTTGGACTCACTTTGTAGCCCACTGACCTTGCTTTCCACTGACCCTCCTGCCTAGGCCTCCGAGGGCTGGGATGCCGGGAATGTGCCACCACAACCAGCAGTTCAGGCAGCTCATGACCTCACTAAGTGCCCAGACTGGCCTTGGACTCATGGTGACCCTCCTGCCCTAACCAACAGGACAATTTTACAGGGGTTGATTGGAAGATAAGAAAATGGAGGAGGCCGGGCACGGTGGCACATGCTAGTCACCCCAGCACTCAGGAGGCTGAGGAAGGAGGATCGTTGCAAGTTTGAGACCAATCTGGACTACAGAGTAAGCCTAAGGCCAGCCTGAACTGCATAGGAGACCCTGCCTCAAAAAGACAAAACACAAAAACAAACACAAACAACAACAACAACAACAAAAAACAAAGAAAATGGGGAGGCCCACAGTTTGACTAGAAAAGCTAAAACCAGGAAGGGGCGCGTCCAGGCGCGCCTGGGTCATCGCCCAGGAGGTGTCAACCAAACCCAGGCTGAGGTCATCGTGAAATATGAAACTCTGTCCCCGCACAGCCCCAGGAAAGATGGGGTTGGGGGGCGCTCCAGACAGATCAGCCCCGGGCGTAAAAGGTAAGCTTTTTGTGGGGTCTCCAAGAAATGTCATCAATTACCCCTGATTATTTCCAGGAAGAACAGGGGCCTCTGACCCGTCGGAGCTGTCACTGGCTTGTGCGCGGCCAGACTGCACCTAGGAACGCATTCAGTCCACGCTGGGGTTGGGGTTGCACCCAGAAACGCAGGCAAGCGTCAGTCCTCTGCCAGGCGTGTCAATGCTTTTATCCAGATGTCGGAGCCTCGCGGGCTCGTGGGTGGGGCTTTGGAGGGGTGATTGGACCATGGGTGCTGTAGGAGGCGGGGTCTCAGGGAAGCGGGTCCTGGGTGGGGCTTTGGAAGGGTGATTGGACGATGGGTGCTGTAGGAGGCGGGGTCTCGGGGAGGCGGGCCCCGGAGAGGCGGGCCCCGGGGCGTGGCCTGGGCACTTCATCTCCTCCCTGGCCCCTCCCTTCCTGAGTTCTGCAGACTTCCGGGCCACCGCACCCTAAGCATCTCTGCTCTGCGCTGTGCGCTGCCCTGGAGCCGGCTGGCTGTGGACTGCGACCTCTGCAGAAAGGGTCTCTCCTCCTGTAGGCAGCGGCTATCGGGCATTGCCTCCCAGCAGAGAAAAGCGATTAACACCGATGGACAGCCAGTTGCTTGCAGCAGTCTCAAGTCGTTTGCCCATCAAGCCTACCCTTCGATTTGAAGGACTAATTGTCATTGTCACTGAAGCAAAGACCTGCACTAGCTAGTGACAGAAACACGAGCCAAAATGAACGATTCGTCCTTTCAGTTCCGTATCTCAGGTGTTTTGTCGCAGCGATGAGAAGATAGCACACGGGCCATGTCGGACTCGGGGCTCCCCCACTGACCTCATCTAATTTTAATTACCTCTTTATCCGTACTTCCTCCAGGGGTGGTGGCACTTGCTTATACTCCAGCACTCGGAGGCTGAGGCAGGATCAATGTGAGTTTGAGTCCAACCTGGGCTACATAATGAGTTCAAGAACTTACCTCAAAAGAACAAAATAAAATAAAAAAATTTCTTTAAAAAGGTGTGAAGATGGTCTCAATGCAGATAATCAATCTGAAAACACTGAGTTACTCAAATCGAAGAGTTGAAGCCGAGCCATGTACCCACATGCTACTTACCTGAGACTAGCTCTTTGGGAAGCTGAGGCAGGAAAACTGCAAGTTCAGTCTCAGCCTGGGTGATTTAGCAAGGCCCTGACTCAAAGGGTAAAACAGAGCTGGGGAAGCAGCCTTTCCCACACTGCGCACAGTGCAATAGAGGTTTCAGATTTATTTGGGACACAGATCCTGTCTCCACACCTCCCCACCTCTACTGCCCACCCTGCAGAATCTTGCATAAGACATGGGCAGAAACACTGCTTGGAGACGGCTGTGAGGTAGGTGCGCTAGCTCCAAGCTACACACCGGCCCTTTTCACTTTTTTTTTTTTTAATTTTTAAAAAATAATTTTGAGACAAGGCCTCTCCAAGTTGCCATCATCAGCCTCACACATAGGGTCCCCCTACCTCCGCCTCCCATACAGCCGTGGCTAACATGGGTGTGTGCTGCTGCTACCCACTCAGCTCCATGTGAAAGACAGAACTAGAATTATGTCAGACACGGTGAAATGGGGTTCTTGGCCACCACAATTAAACTAGAGTGGCAGCGGGCTCATTTTGAACACATAGTTGCTAAACTGCCCAGGCTGGACTCAAACTTGCAGTCCTCCTGCCTCAGCCTCCCAGTGTGCTGAGGGTGCAACATGCACACCACCACAGCAAGTCTACTTTCTCCTTACACACGTGCACGCACAGGATAGCCGTTGTTTCAAACCACATAACAGACTCATAGGTGAAAAGAATCTTTTTTCCGAAACTAACCTGGATGGAACAAAGTGACATCAACCTGAAACTTAACTGTTGTCTACTGTGACTAGGTTTATTTATTTGTTTATTTGTTTGTGGTGCTGGGACTCAAACCCAGGGACCCACACACACTAGGCAAGCACTCTCCACCCAACTGCAACCCAAGCCTTTGTTGGTGTTTTTTTTGTTTGTTTTTTGTTTTTTTTGTACTGGGGATCAAACTCACGACCTCGTGCTTACCCGGCAGGTGCTTATGCCACTGAGCTAAATCTCTGGCCCCTGACCCCAGCTGTTGGTTTTGATTTCTTTAAGGCTTAAATGCCACTAATAAAGTTAACTTACAATCAGTTAATGAATATACTCATATATTCAACACTTATTAAATAGCCTGCCCTGAAGGCGTTTGCCAAGTGGTATGATGTACTTTGTAGGAAAGTACAATTAGTATTATTTTTCCTGTCAGTTTCAGATGTCAACTGAAATTATTGTCATCCATAAACAGATCTGTCAACCGCATACATTGTATAAGCACACAGCAAAGAATGACTTTGTTGATATGAACTATAAATAATACACATTCTTGGCATGCAGTGTGGTGTTATTGTAACATAATCTGGGACAAATTCGACCGTGTTTTTATATCATGTCTAAAGAGATAAAAAGAAGACAGAAGAAATATAAGTTTATGAAGCCCCACAGATAGAATATGGTATAGAATTGTGAATCCTAAAAAAATCGTAAAATTCTCATACTCTGTGTTTTGAAATTATTTAAAAATATAGGCTGGAGCTGGGCATGGTGGTGCAGTCCTGTCACCCCAGCACTCGGGAGGTTGAGGCAGAAGGACCATTGCAAGTTCGAGACCAGCCTGGGCTATGAAGAGCTCAAGGCAGCCTGAACTGCACAGCGAGACTCTGCCTCAAAAAGACAAAAACAAACCAAAAAAAGGTGCAGCTCAACCACCCTCTAACGCAGCACTATGACGCAGTCACTGGTCCATGGACCAAACCGCCAAGGCCTGCTGCACAGCTGCGCTTGCCTCGGCCGGGTTTTGAGTCTAAACCTGAGCACATGCTAGATGGACATATTTTTAGAGAACCCTAAACATCTGTGGTCCCCAGTCAGGGGCCACGCAGGGAGGCCAGTTTGCACAGGTTTCTGAAGCCTGCGCAACACCACGGCTGCCCTGAGCACTTCGTCTCCTGTGTCTCTCATACGTGACTGGGTTGTTGCACCCCGTGACGGGGTGCACAAGTTGTCACCCTACTTGTCTAAGGTGGTCTCGGAAAGTGACAGTTTGGACCGAGTGTAAAGCAGGCGGCCTGCCGGGAAGAGCAAGTCAAACCCAAGCATCTTCCCAGGGAAGCTGCAGGAGCTCCTCCTGAAATCCGAATAAATCTAGAGGGTAGGAGGCCCCGACCAGTACAATTACGGTAGATGCAGCCAGACAGGAAAGTAAAATTTTATTTATAGCAAAGAATCCAAGTCCACACCGAAGAAATTGGGGAAGGCACAAAACCAACCCCAACTCCCATGTGCTGTTTTGCGTTTGCAGAGCTGTGTGAAGGGCGTGGGAGGCGGGGCGGAGGTTTTTGGGTCTCCGTTTTGTTGGGCTGTGGGTTTGGGTCAGGTTTTTTTTTTTTTTAAATCAGTACCGGGGATCGAACTCACAACCGCCTGCTTGCAAGGCAGGCGCTTATGCCGCTGAGCTAAATCCCCGGTCCTTGGGTCAGGTCTTAACGAGGCAACAGGTGGCAGATGCTGCCTAGAGCGGAACTGCGCAGCTAAGAGCTCGTGTGCTGAGAGGCGGCGCCTGAACGAGCCCAGAACCTGGGTGCTTTGAAGGAAAACCACCTTCCCGGATGCGCAGTGAAGACAGGTTTGGAACAACCCCCTGTAGAGAGCTGTTGGCTGGCATGCAGCCCGGAATGGGCGCTGAACCGAAATTTGCTGTTGTTTTGAGATGAGGTCTACAACCTTGGACTAAAACCTTGTGTTCTTAATGAAGTTCCCTCCTTTCTCCGCCTGCTCATCTTGCATGGGATTCATCAAGTTTTGGAAGCTGCTTAAATAGATGAACATGTGCACTGCGTCTCCAAGGCTGGGCCGATACTCACCTGACCGTTAGTTGCATGTGCACCCAGCAAGCCTGGGGTCTCAAGGCCAGGAGAGGAGTCCTTTGTGGGCTGATGTTTAACCTGAAACTGAAGTGAGCTTGTATTCTACCCCTCATTCCTACTAAAATGTAGGCCAAGTTGGGTGTGGTGGTGCACACCTGTTATCCCAGCACTCAGGAGGCGGCAGGAGGGTCACAGTGAGTTGGAGGCCAGCCTGGAATGCATAGTGAGACCTTGTCTCAAATAATCAAATGAACAAAATATAAGTAAATAAAAACTTTTTTAAAAATTCCTAAAACTGAAAAATAAAAAAGATGTCCACTTAGCTACTTAGCTCTTTGATAGAGGTAGGTTTGAACACAAAGGGAAATGTCAGTGGGACATTTCCTGGGACAGAAATGAAAGGTGCTGGTGCAGACCGGGCAGCCCCGTCCCTGGGTCCCCACCTGTCGGAGGATGCGACCTGTCACCCCATGCTCATGACCCCAAGGCAGCCCTTGCCCTCTGGAGAGTCCATGGGGACCGCTTCTCAGCCTTCTGGGACCCTGAATACTAAGTTGCTGGGTGAAGTCCCCGTGTGACCCCGATCTCGCCACATGTGACAGAGGGAAGGGACCCTGGGAACCCAAAGCCCTGGGGAGAAGAGCCCCTGGGTGGGTGGGGGGTGTGGGGGCCTGGGGCCTGCAGCTCGGACCTGTGACTTCTGAATGCACCTCGGCTCCTCCATCAGAAATAACCCAGGGCTGCGCACCTGCAGTCCTGGCAGTGATGGGCAGGCGGGTTGCTCAGGCATCATCTCGAGATCTTGTCTTGAAAATAAAAAGCAACGGTGTCATCTCCATGGGCTGCCTGACTGCTGTCGCTGCGTTCCTCTTTGTCTCTGCCCTCCGGGTGGTAGTGAGGGGTGCATGTGTTTACCTCCATCTTTAGGGTTTTGTTTGGTTTTGTTCTGAGACAGTGACACTGAACTCAAGGTTTATACTCAGCTGCATTTCCAGCTGTTGTTTTTGTTTTTAATTTTGAGACCACATCTCGCTAAATCATTAAGTTATAGTGGCTGGGTACAACTTATGATCCTCCTGCCTCAGCCTCCCCAAGTGCTGAGGTTAGAGACCTGTGCTGCACACACCCAGCCCCTGTTTTGTCCCATTGCTTTTTCTTTGCTGAACTGAAATATCACCTTTAAACTAGAGGGACAGGAGCGCTACGTGGTGAGGTTCTCTCCCAGAGTGCTCACTCGCCAGTCTTGTTGGGAAAGGGGAAACTTTGATGACTTGAAAAGCACAGGCCATAGTACTGGGGATTTAACTCAGTGGTTTAAGCGACTGCCTGGCAAGCACGAGGTCATGAGTTCAATTCCCTGTACCAAAAAAAATTAAAAAAAGAAAAGCACAGGCCAGAACCCGAGCACTGGATTCAGATCCTGCCACTCCTGCCACTGATTCACCTTATTGCAAACACTTCAGCCTTAGGGGACTCAGTTTCCTTCCTAAAACAAAGATGTTTCACACCTGATAATCCCAAAGGCCTGTCTAGTTCTCAAAAGGTAATGAATGAATTTCTCTTCTTTCTTTTCCCAGCGCTGGGGAGGCTGAGGCAGGAGGATCACCAAGAGTTGGAGGCCAGCCTGGGCCACACAGTGAGGTCAAGTCCAGCCTGAATTATAGAGGGGAACCCTGTCTCCAAAGAACAAAAGGCAAAAATGAAAATAAACACATGCTTCCTGGGCCCCTGAGGCACCTTGCCCCACAGATGCCGGATCCGTTTCCGTCACTGAGCAGCTTCAGGGTGTACTCGGCTCTGTGCAGGTCTCCAGCACGGCCTCCCACGTCCCTCTCCCCTCCTCTGACCTCCGGCCTCGCCCCAGCCCGGCCTCCCACGTCCCTCTCTCCTCCTCTGACCACCAGACCAAGCTGGGCAGCGCTGGGAGCTGCCCCTTCCCTCCCCGCACAGTCCCCTCGGAGTGGAAGGCAACGTGTCCTTGGGTTTGGGCATTGTGACCAGACATCTCTGGGGACCGTCACTGTGTCTTCCGCAGTGCTGAGCCTCAGCGGACAGGAGGACAGCGAGGACAGCGGGACAGAAAGACAGGCTGAGCCCATGCTTTAGTGCAGCCAAGCCCTGGGTCGGCGCTGGACACAGACGATGGCACGGCTGTCCCTGCTGTTGAACTGCCCCCCCCAGCGCATCCTGACGGGCACTGTGCTCTACTTATGTATTTATTTATTTTTGACACAGGGTCCCACTCTGCAGTTCAGGCCGGCCTTCACAGTGAGGTGATCCTCCTGCCTCAGCTTCTCGAGTGCTAGGATTACAGGCGTGGGCTTCCATGTCTGGCTCCAATGCTGCTCTTGTACATGACTGTTTATGTTTGTCTTTTTGAGACAAGGGCTAGGCAGCTCAGGCTGGTCTTGAGTGCAGGCTGGCCTCCAATTTGCTTGGATCCTCCTGCCTCAGCCTCCCGAGTGCTGAGATACTAGGCATGTGCCACCAGGCCCAGCTGGGTCACATGTGACTTTAGGGTATCCCATCCCGAGAGGTCAGGTTTGGGGATATGCTCCACGTGCCGGGGTCACTCCGGGCTCCCTAACAGCTTTGGGGTTCTTAACTTGTGAGCAGCAGTTGGCCCTCACACTTCTCCCCCACACGCACCAAGTCCCACACAGTCTCCAGGCGCCACGCGTCACTGCCGCCTTCTTGGACCCCGTGTCGCTGTGTGCCCTGCCAGCCAAGCGCCCTGTGCGCCCCACACCTGCTGCACCCACCCCTGCACTCGGCCCCTGAAGGATTCGCAGCGGGGCCTCGGCAGCCCGGCTCCCCCCGCGGCCGCACTCCGGGTGCCTGTGTGCCCGGAACCGCACGGCCAGCCTTTCACCAACTTGGCGGCCTCCATGGAAAGACAGCATCTCTCCCTGCAAGAGGGCCAGGAAAAGCCCTGGTCGGGCCCACGTGGCCTCCACGGCGTGGGCTGGCCACGGCCAACTTTTGCAGCAGGAGCTGGGGTCAGCCCCCCACAACCGCCAGGGTCACTGTCAGAAGAGGAGGATGAGGAGGGGGAGCAGAGGCAGGAGGGGGGGTGGGAGGGAGCGGAAACATATTTGCAAGGAAAACAGGCCCCGCACACACAGCAGGCGCAGGACGGGCAGGAATAACTGGAGAAAGGGTGCCTTTCCCCGCATGCACTTAACACTCCCAAGTGCCAGTTTAAAACATTTTAGTTCATTGGAAGAAGAGGTACCGCAGGGTGTGGTGGTGCATGCCTGTCATCCCAGCACTTGGGAGGCTGAGGCAGGAGGATCACAATGAGTTTGGGGTCAGCTTGGGCTATGCAGTGAGCTCAAGGCCAGCCTGAACTGCATAGGGAGACCCTGGCTCAAAAGGACTAAATAAATAAATAAATAGAATAAATAAAAAATAAATAAAGGAAGCTAAAATGGCATGTCACATGGTCAGGGTGAGCACTCCCTGCCCCCAGCCAAGTGGACCCGGGCAGCTCAGGTCCCTGCTGTCCCTTCCCACCTCTGGTGGAAGCAATTTGACCCCATTTTGGGGACCCACTGGAGGGGCTGAATCTCGGTGCCCATGTGGGTTTCTCCTCTCCCCAGGGCGTGGCACCCTTACAGCTGGCTGAGGGAGCTGGGTGTGGTAGTGCAGGCCTGTAATCCCAGTGTTTGGGAGGCTGAGGCAGGAGGATGACTGTGAGCTGGAGGCCAGTGGAACTACATAGTGAGACCCGGTCTCAAAATGCAGAGAAGCCAAAACAAAACAAAATTGTGCTCAGGGGTCCTGACTCTGTTGTTCCAGATCAGTCATTAAACTGGGGCTAACAGCAAAGGCATCTGTAACCCCAGGTCCCTTGGAGGCTGAGGCAGGAGAAGCAGGGTTTGAGGCCCTGTCAACTTTTTTCAGAAGTTAGGCTTTCAGTGGGTGCACAGTCCTGGTCTGCTTCCGTCCCCAAGTGCTCTCTGGGGCTTTCACTGCTGGAAAGCGAGGCAGATGGGTAAAGGGGCACTGGAGGGTGAGGCAGGCGATAGATAGAGCAAGAGTGCTCAAACTGGCCTGGGAGGACACAAATCCTTTCCTCTCCTCTGTGACTAAAACATTCCACGATAAAGTATTTATCCTGAGGCTGAGCACAGTGACATGCACCTACAGTCCGTGTCCTGTTTCACTGACTGCCTGGGCTGGGCTTGTACTTGTGATCCTCCTGCCTCTGCCTCCCAGGGTACTGGGATCGCAGGCGTGTGCCACTACATACAGTTTATCAGTTAGCTTTGTTTGGGCTTGGTGTTTTGAGACTGGGTCTCTGCATGTAGTTCACACTGGCTTTGGACCCACTATGTAGCCCACCCTGGCCTTCAACACAGGACCATCCTCCTGCCTCAGCCTCCTGAGGGCATGGATTACAGGCAAGTGCCGCCATGCCCACCTCCCACCAGCTGCCTTCAGTCTGGCCTTCGTTAGCACTACATCCTCCCACTAACTGCTCGGCACAGCTGAGGTGGTTTCTAGGTGCTCAAAATTTGGTCTTGGCCTGACCAGATCCAGGCTGAGTAGACGGTGACTTCTCCTGATGACACCTGGGTGTAGATCCAGAAAAATGTTACAGTGAGGCCCCAGCTGGGGCTCAGCAGAGACTGGAGGCTCCGGCCTTGTTCCGGCGAAGCCGCTCCTGGCCTTAACGGCTGCTGTCAGGACACGTGGCCCACAAGGCTGAAAAATACCGGAGCCACGGGCAATTTACCAAGCCGCAGCAGGGGAAATTGGTTCCCATTTGTTCAGTTTCGAGGACACAGAATGACGCCTTACTCAAGCGACGAAGGCCCCGTCACCCCAGCAACTTCATCTTGGAATATGAAACTTGACCTCGACGCGACTGGGCCAGCACAGGCGGCCTCAAAGCACACGACCGGGGTCAGGTCCGCCCCACTGCACGGCGGGACACACGAGGGGTCACAGGCGTCCGTGCGATCTGACCCCCATTTCAGAGGCGGGGACCGCGGGAACCAGAGGGCAGAGCCAGGATTTGTCTGACGACTGTCAAACCCTGAGCCCAAGCTTTTCCTAGAGCATCATGCGGTGGCTGGGTGAGAGACCTCGCTGGCCAAGGAAACAATCTGGAGATGAAACACAGGACAGATGTTTAAATTAAAATTCAAAAGCGTAGCACAGTAAGAGACGCGTCACCTGGAAGCCCCGTGCCCCCTCCCCTGGCTCCGCGTACTGTTCCCTCCGTCCCGGCAGGGCACGTCCCGCAGCCGCTCTGGAGAGCTCGCTCCCGAGGGTCTTCCGCGGCCGGGTCCTGGCTGCCGATTCAAACCACTCACAGCAGTTTCCATCAGGCAGAAACATGGCGCAGCGTGCTCACCCACCCACTCACCGGCCGGCTCCTCCACAAGGTCAAGGTGGCCAGGAAAGGGGAACCTTCAGAGTGGGTTCAGGACATGGAGGAGCCGGGACAGGGCACACCCAAGACCCTCAGGAGAGAGCTCTCAGCGCTGCTGCAGGACGCGGCCAGAGCATGGGGCGAGCGTGGGAAGTGAGGGGAGGATTCTCAGAGCCATTAAGAGCGGTGCATCTTTTACTGAGTAAAAAAAAAAAATTTCTGTTTGAGACAGGGTGGGTCTCACCTTGTAGCCCAGGCTGGCCTCAGATTCTCAGTGGTCCTCCCGCCTTGGCTCCCAAGTGCTGTGATCACAGGAGTGCGCCCCACGTGGGAGGAAATGTTTTAAACATTTAAATAGCCACTGTACTTCGCGATCACACCTTGCACCTTCGCTCGGTAACTGTGCAACTCTTCTAAACATTAAAACGCATCTCCAAGCTTCATCTCCATGTAAGGTGCGTCAGGGCGGCAGAGCTACAGAGCTGCTGCACTGCAGTAGTGCAGGGCGGAGCGGAAGGGGCTCTGCCCTCAGTCCCTCACCCAAGCTCTTTCAGGCCCTCCTGGGCCTTGGGACAGTGGGAGGGGACGAACCCGCTCCCACAGCAGCCCTGGACACAGCAGGAGAGACGCCCCACACTGCCCAGGAGGTGATGCCAGATCTCCTGAATCAAAGCAAAGTGAAATCAAGGATTTAAAAAAAAAACTCTGAGTTTTTTAATGCTCACAAAGTTGGAGCTCTGCGGTGACAGGTATGCCGTCATCCCTCTCTTCCAGCCAGACTGTCCACGGAGTCTTCCAGACCTCGGCCAGTCTGTCTGTGACCTCCCAGGCCAGCATCGGGACAGGGCCGGGAATTCTCTGTCTTTTAACCCCATCTGTTAACTCCTGCCTTGGACCCCCCAACCCCAAGAGCGGCCGACCCAAAGCCGGAACACCCGATGCACGCACCAAGCTGCCATCGACCTCGACACAAAGGCTGGTTCTTCCCGGCCTGAGGAACCCCTGCTGTCCACTCACGGCCTCTGCTGACCCGCAGGCTGGAAGACGAGAGAGGGCTGAGCCCAGTGAGCGCCCAAGACAGCGCACAGCAAAGGGGCCCCATGCAACTTGGGGACAAACTGGCAAAAATGCGTTCAGTGTGCAACGAAAAAGTGCATGTTGTCCTGGTCCCAATTACAAGGTGGTGGTCAGATGCCAGCAGCTTCCAGTCTCTCATTCTCTGCATGAAACAGCAGGACCTGCAGGGACGGCTTTGGAAGGCAACACCTAGTTCCACGCTCCCTTCACAGTGGATCAGCTGGCTGACAGGTCAGGGCGCCAGGGACGCAGCAGTGGAAGAGGAATCCAGTGATATTTCATTTTCTGAAAAATCCTTTTTATCTGACAGGAGAAGAAAAAATCCCACAAATAGCCACCATCTCTAAGACTTCCGGCCCAGCCTGGGTTAGGGAGGAGGAAGCCCTGCTGGGGTCTCAGAGAGGCCACAGGACCACCTGGAGCAGGGTCCCCCAGGAGCAGGCACCTCGATTCAGAGCCGAGTTTGCATTCTCTGGGGTCCAGGAGACGGCCACGGTGCTGGCAACGCGATGAGGAGACCCAGGTGACACGGAGACCGGGCCACCACTCAAATGCACAGCCTTTGGGAGGAGGCCTGGGCAGAGGTGGCTGAAGCCCTGCTGTTTTCTGACTGCAAGGAGGCTCCAGTTTCTGTGGCAGGGACAGGGACAGCCCAGTTCTATGATAATCAGCTGAGTGTCTTGTGTGTTTAGATTCCTCATAAACGCTTTTTAAATTTATTCATTTAAAAAACCGGGGTCTGGGCTGGGGATTTAGCTCAGCGGTGTAAGCGCCTGCCTGGCCCTGAGTTCAATCCCTGGTATCAAAAACAAAACAAAACAAAACACCGGGGTGCGGATGAAAGCATTTGTTACAAAGAAGGGAGCTGGAGGAGATGCCTGCAAAGCCAACAGCACCCCGAATGCTTGGAAAGGGCCCCGAGCATCCCCACCAGCCCAAGGCCAGGGCGTTATTAGCCAAAGCGGGTCCCTCCCGCGCCGGGCACTGTCCAGCCCACAGGAGCTGCTCAGAGAGGCCGGTGGACTCGAGCCCTGAGGGCTTCCTGGAGGAGGCGCGCCTCCCAGGGACCTTGAAAGGGGCACAGTGGGTGTGGCGCTGACCCCACAGCCTTGGCGACCCGATAGCGAAGGGTGGCGGGACACGGCGTGTCCTGGGGAGCACGGAGTCGCTGCCTCCGCAGAGAGGAGTGCGGCGGGGCGGGGTGGTGCGCCGCTCTCGGCTAGGCCGCAGCTGGGTCGCCGGCCAGGGCCTAGGAGACCGGACCGGGGTGCTGGGCTGGGGGCGGCGAGTGCACAAGTGCACACGAGGGATGCGGGGTGGGTGGGGTCCCGGGTGCCCCGGCTGGAACCGGGCCTGACTCCGGCTGCGCGGTGACCTTGGCCGAGTCACGGCCCGGGCCGTGCACAAAGACGCACAGTGACCTCCGTCGCCTCCAGGCAGGCGCGTCGGTGCCTGGCCGAGGGCGGGTCCCAAATCCCGGTGGAGGAGGGGCTGGGCTCCTCGTCCTCCCTCCCTGACCACGGAGTCCGACCCAAGCACGCGGGGCGCGAGTTTCCCAGGAAAATGGGGAAGAGACTCTTCTTTTTTGGACGCGGGATCTCGGGATCTCGCTCTGTGGGCCAGGCTGCTACTCTCACCCTCCTGCCTCGGCCTCTCAGTGCCGAGCTCCGGCCTGTGCCACCACCGCCGGCCTAACTGCATTCTTTAGAAACTGGGAAATTTTTAATCCTTTAGAATAAAGTAGAAAATGCTGGTGTGAGACACCGACTGGGGAAATAAAAACGCGACGCTTCAGTTCTCCCTGCCCGCCCCGGCTGACGTACCCCGAGCCGTGTCCAGCGCTGCGTACCGAGCTCCTCGGTTCTCCGGGTGCAGGGGAGACGGGGCTGGGTCTTTGCGGGCTGGGACCCGGTTTCTCCCGCTCTCCGGCCAGGCCGCGGGCTGCACTCCTGGCGCGGGTCCCCCCGCCTCGCGGCTATGTGGAGCGGGCGCAGTGGGCTCCAGGCAGAGGGGCGCTTCAGGCCGGGACAACTCCCTGAGCGCGGGGCAAACGGGGTCGCCGAGCCAGAGACAGCAGTGTGGGGGCGCTGAAGCTGCAGCTATAACCGAACTCCTCACATGGCCGTCCGCATTTTGCAGTTTATAAACACCCCCCCCCTTCTTTCTTTTCTGTTTTTAGAAGCACTGGAACCAAGGGCCTTCGTACTGCGCTGCACTCTTAGGTATTTCTTTTATTTTCTTTCTTTCTTCCTCTTTCTCAATTTTTAAATTTTGAGACAGGGTCTCGCTTAATTGCCTTGGGCCGGAATTTGCAATCCTCCTGCCTCAGCTTCCCAGCGTGCGGTGGTCACGGCCGGCACCACACCTGGCTATAAAACATTCTTCACTGAAACCAACCGGCTTATTCCTGCAGCCGGGAGCCAGAGACTCATTGTTATGCGGAGGAAATGGAGAGACTTAGACAAACAAGGCGGCCAGGGAAGTCGCAGGAAGCGCTGACGCCTTTGAAGGTCCTTTCCCGTCCTCGCTTCCTGTCACCCCTCCCACGACACAGACCCCACTGCTGCACGCTGCCGACACGAGTGGGCCGGAGGGACAGGATAGGCCTCAGCCCCTCTCCTGGGGACAGCTTCTCCCGGACCCAGGAAAACGCTGGTCCCGCGCGCACAGCCTCCGCGTCCTCCTCCTCCAATCCAGGGGCCGGGAGGCCGCGTGGAATCTGCGACTCCTGGTCGCCTCCAAACCAGCGTCTCCTCCCGGCCGCGGCGCATCCCCGAGCAGTCTGCAGGCTGCTCCTCCTGGATCCGCCCGCGTCCCGGGACCGGGTGCGCAGAGCCGAGCGGAGCGCGCCCGGGGGCACAGGGAGGTCGCCACCTGCAGGCCGCACGCGCCACACCGGGAGCCCGCTCCGCGGGCGCGCACCTGCTCGGCCTCGCGGTGCGGGGCATCCGGAGCCACACACCCCCCGACGGCGGACGGTGGACGGCGACGGCGGGGTCCCCCGGGAACCCATCCCCGGGCCGTGCTGGGGGCCACAGGCCTCGGAAGCTGATCCATAGCCTAGAAATGGGCGCCGGAGGAAGTGGAAATGTTTATCCCGCGGGGAACCCAAAGCTGAGACCCTCCCCATAAAGATCAACTGTTCGCTCCTTTTATTGCAAATAAATCTCCCTCCCTTGGTTCAGTTTCCCTTCTCGGCGGAACCAAAAGCGGGCGTCGGCGGCGCGGCTCTAAGGCCTCTGTGGCACCCAGGTGCCGCGTCCTTGAAACCAAACCTGGGTTTCCGCGACCCGTATGGCTGCACTTGCCACTCGCCCGGTTCCAGTCCCCGCGCTCTGAAAAGCCGAACCCAGATGCTTCCCGGGCCTGACCCGGCCTCCCATACTGGCCACCGCCCTTGGGCCCCGCCACGGCCCCGGTGAAGCTGCCAGGTCTGCCGGAGGCTGCAGGCGGCTGCGAGTCCCGCCGAGGCCTTAGGCGCGGCCGGCATCGCTGCTATGCGCGGAAATATGAGCGAGTAATTTTATAAGTAACAAAGGATCAGGGATGGAATGAGGCCCTGTTATCCGATGTCATTTAGAAGCCTTGGATCAGCAGCTTCTTGAAGCTAAAAGTGAATCCAAGAAGCCCGGCCTTTCCCTCCCCGGCGGTGCCGGCTAAATTTAGCACCAGCCTCTGCGTGTTTGCACAAATCGCGCACCATTTGCTGTTTGTGTAAAAACCGATTAGCCAGACACAACTGTGAAACAACTTGTTACTTTTATAGCTGCGACACACAAACAGGTTTAGATCCGTTTAGCTTTCCGCGTAAGCGGAGACTAGAGGGTCGGACCGGGACCCACGGCTGCGCCACCCCGGCCAGGGCACCCGGCTCCCCGGCGCTCGCCCGCGCGCTGCTCCTTTTGAAGGCCGAGCCCGGAGCCACGTCCGTCCAGGACGCCAGGTGGACCACTTACCAGGGACACAGCGGGGTTCGCGGGGAAAGAGACCCGAGCCACGCCGACAGCGGAGGACAGGCCCGGCCCGCGGCGAGAAGTCTCCGGACAGGCGACAGCGCCAGGTCCACTGCCGGGCGCGCACTGGGCCGGGCGCAGCCTCCGCATAAGTGTTCGCAAGGCCTGCGTTAATTACACAGTAATTACCACTGCTGCGGCCGAGGGGAGGCGGGGAGGAGCGGCCTCCCGCGCCAACCTTACATTTCTGCCTTCATTCCTTTCTCTAAAAAGGCTGAACCGGCTCAGATGGACACAACACCATCTCGCTTGGAGGCCGTTCCCATTCGGCCCCAAAATCTCGCCTTTCACACTCACCCTGCCCAAGCAGGGCCGGGAGGGCGGTGCGGGCACCTGTTTTTAGCAGGGTATTAATTGTGATGCCTGGCCGTCAAAAAGGCTTGGGGCCGCGGGGAGGGGACAGCTATAGGAATCCTCCAGAAATCCCATGGTGAGGTGCAGGTCTCGGCGAGAAAAGAAAGAGCTCCTCTGAAAATATTAGAAAGAATGAAACCACCGTATTATCAGGCTAATGAAGACGCCACCGTCCCCCCACAGAATGCAAAATACCATCGCACAAGTCTGAACAATCAGTGGGGCTTATCTAGTGCTGGCACTGAAGGGATGGCCAGGAATTTCAAGAACTGAGATTGAAATGCTAAAATGAGGGATGTTTGGAATTTACTTGCTTTTGAAAGGATAATTAAAACGACCAAGAAAGTCTTGCAAAGTTTTCACTGCAGAAGATAATTTAAGACAGTACTGTGGTTTACAAATAGATTTTTTTCAATGACAGCTTGCTTTACAGAGCAGTCTGGTCGTTTATATCCAAAGGGGTCATCTGAATGAGACATCGCCCACTTCTGACCTTAAGTGAAAGCTAAAGAAAAAAAAAATACTAGCATGATTTAAATTAAGTAAACTCATTTTCCAATTAAAAAGACCTCGCACTCTGATCGTGAATCGGCAAAGTTTGAAAGTCACCGTCTGACCATTGTTTAGATTTTCTAGTGCAGATCCCATTTAAAAATCTTTCCATTTACCGCAGACACCTAAAAACAACACCAGGCTGACCATTTTAAAAATTTATTTACAAAGTTGTGTACAACACCAAGGAATAACATTTAGAATACCATATATATTCATTCATATATAAACAGACTTTTATAATAGTGACACTTCGCCCTTTTGAAAATTTTTTTTGTATTTAAAATCTCCCAACGTCTTTATACATTCTTCTCTCAGATAAAACTGCGGAGAGTGAACCTTCGAAAAAATGAAAGTTCAGAGCTCTAAATCTACTGAATTTGGTTTTTTTTTTTCTTAAAAAAATAAAAACCCCAAAAGGAAAAGTCAGTAATTTTCATACAAATATGTACAAAGGCCTTCCCTCTCCACTGCCCCCACCCAGGGTAGGAGCAGGCGCTGTCGGATGCATTTTAAAAATTCTGGCAAGGTTTTACCTGTGCGGAAAGCTACTCCTGGCGGCGGGCGGGCGGGCTCGAGCGCGGCGAGGCTGCTCCGTGCGCTCAGGTGCGCGCGAAGCCGCAGGGCTGGGCGGCTGCACGACTGGCCGCTCGGGATCCGCGGCGGGTGGCGCAGTCCGTCCGGGGTGGTCGCTCGGCGTCCGGTGGGCACGGGCTGGGCGCGCGTACCTACTGCGCCGGCCACTTGGCCTGCGCGGCAGCGGCAGCGGCGGAGGCCGCGGGCTGCAGGAACTGTCCCGAGAGCGGTACGCTCAGGATGGGCGCGATGGCGGCCGTCGTCCGGCTCAGCGACAGCGGCTGGTGCGCGGCCACGAGCGCGGCGGGCTGCACGGCCCCGGGCGGCCGCAGGAAGGGCTGCGCGGCGCCGCCCGCCGCCCCGGCGCCCCCCGCAGGGCTCCCCGCGACCCCCGGAGTCCCCGCCGCGCCCCCGCCGCCCGCCGCGCCCGAGCTCGCGGGGCCCGCGCCGATGATGTTCTCGATGCTGAACGACGGCCGCGCGCTCGGCTCCGACTTGACCAGGGCAGTGGCGCCCGAGGCCGCCGCCGCCGCCGCCGCCGCGCCCAGCCCCCCGAGCTGCAGCTGCAGGCCCGCGCCGAGCTGCGCGCCGAACGCCGCGGCCTTGCGGCCCAGCTCGCCCGAGGGCAGCAGCGGCACGGCGGGCGGCAGCACGGGCGGCACGGGCGGCAGCGCGTACGGGTACTGCAGCACGGCGGCGGGGTGCGCGTAGGCGCCGGGCGCGGGGTGCAGCCCGTAGGGGCGCGCGTAGGGCCCGGCCGCCAGCCCGTAGGCGCCGAAGCTCTGCATCATGAGCGCCGTCTGCTCGCGCAGGTGCTCCTGCTGGTGGCGCTTGAAGCGCTTCCGGCGCCGCAGGAAGCTGCCGTTGTCGAACATGTCCTCGGACTGCGGGTCGAGCGTCCAGTAGTTGCCCTTGCCCGGGTTGCCCGGCTCGCGGGGGATCTTGACGAAGCAGTCGTTGAGCGACAGGTTGTGGCGGATGCTGTTCTGCCAGGCCGGGAACTTCTCGCGGTAGTAGGGGAAGCGGTTGCTGATGAACTCGCAGATGCCGCTCAGCGTCAGCTTCTTCTGCGGGCTCTGCAGGATGGCCATGGTGATGAGCGCGATGTAGGAGTACGGCGGCTTCACCAAGCTGTTCTTGGGCTTCCCGGGCGCCAGGCCGCCCCCCGCCGCCCCCGCCGCGCCCGGGCCCCCGCCCGCCCCGCCGTCCTCGCCCGCGCGCCCGCCGTCCGCCTCCTCCGGCTCGGTGCCCGGCGCGCCCGGGGCGCACGGGGCGGGCACGGCCGGGGGCTGCGCGAGCACCGGCTGCGGCTGCCCGGGGCGCGGGCCCGCGTCGTCCGCCTCGTCCAGGCGCAGCTCGGGCGGCCCCGCGGGGCTGTCGCCACCCGCGTCGCTGTCCTTGTCCTCCAGGCCGTCGTCGCCTTCGCCCACCACATCGATGTCCACGTCGTCGGCCGTCAGCACCGTCTGGCCGGACATGTCGCGGGCGCCGCCGCCGCCGGACAGGGTCATCCCTCCGGGCTGGGGAGCTGGAGCGCGCGCGGGACGGCCGGGGCCAGGGCCGGGATGGAGCGAGCGGGACGCGCGGCGCGGTCGGCTCACGCGCGGAGATCCCGCATCGCGCCTCGCGGACGCGGCACCCGGCCCGGCCCGCCGGCCTCGGCTCACCGGCCGCGCGTGGGTGCTGGAGGAGCGCGGGGCGGCGCGGGCGGCGCGGCGTTGGCGGCGGCTCGGGCGGGCGCGGGCAGGGCCGCCCCGGGGGTGTCGGCGCGCAGCCCCGGTAGCCGAAAGTCCCGTTTTAAGGACTGGACTGATAGATTACTTTCTACTTAAAGATCCGGCGGGAGGCGGGGCCACGTGACCGCGCGTGACGTCAGGGCCCGGCAGAGCCGGCCAAACTCAAGTTAGTCCCGGGAATTGTCAACAAAGGGGCGAGGACGCGCCACCCGCGGGTCCTGGCCCGGCACGAATGGGCTGGGCTCGGCCGGGCGTGGCCCGAGCGCGGCCCGGGACCCTGCGCCCTGGCGCCCTTCGCGCCCCTCACCCGGTACCCCTCCCCGGACGCGGACGGGCCGAGGACAGCGAGGTGCCACCCGGGTAGGGGGTCAAACTTACAGCCTCTCGTTTATCTTTTCAGCTCCAAAGAGCGCGCGCGCGGGGTCCCCTCGCCGGTCCGAGCCAGGGTCCCGCTGGGACACCTGCATCGCGCGCTCCCCGCCAGCCCCAGGTCCCCGCCGCGAGTCTCGCACGGTTCTCCGGAGCTCGGTACCTCTTCTGCGGCGCGGTCATCGCAGCACCAGCTGGGACCCCGAAGGTCAGAAAACAGCTATCGATTAATCTATTAGAACAGTTACCGAGAGAAACGCAAACGACGTAAAGGAACTGGTAACTTGTGGATGAGGAGGCGGCGGCCTAGGCTAGAGTCGTTAAACGACTTAGCATATGAAAAAGTCGGAAATGCGGAGCCGCTGGTCCGGCGGTGAGTCGCGCCCCGGGAGGGGCCCGAGCTACTGTTAGACGCCTCGGGCGGCGGGGGCAGAGGCCGCGGGGCCGGTGTCCCCTTAGCTGCCCCCTGACGCGGCTCCTCTCCCAGAGCGCAGGGGACCCCGAGACCTGACTCCAGGCCAGGGACCGCGCGTCCGGAGCTCCTTGGCCAGCGGCGGCGTCGTCGGCAACAGTAGGAAGGACTCGGGCTCCTGGGGCGCGCGGTGGTGGGCACCTCGCGCCGCCAGGAGGAAGCGACGGCCCGGTCCGCGACACCTCCCGCTCGAGGCCGCCTAGCTGGGAGCACGGAGCGTGTGACGCAGGGTCCGAGTCACCCTGGACCTCGGGCCTGGGAGGACAGGCGATGGGCGAGGCCCAGAGCGGATTCAGTGGAATGTTTGCGGGGAGCCAACCCGATTCCTTGGGGACCGCGCCGCTCTGCCCCCCAGCCTGTCCCACCCAGCGCTCCACAGAAACAAGAATCCAGCTCCGGCTGCTGCTCGGCGACCGGCACACTGACTTTCTCTCCAGTTTCCTCGGATGCAGCAGCGGCCCCTGGGGCTTCTCCCGGGGTGTCCCGGCTGGGGCTGGGGACAGGGTGGCCGCGATGACTGCATCCTGAGACTGACCCTCAGCCTTCACGGTCTCTCTGTTTGCAAATGGTTTCGGGGTCACCCCTGACTCCCAAACGCATCTCTGAGTTGATTTCCGCAGCCGCCTCCGTTGGCCCGCCGGCTCCACGCCCACCTGGACGGCCTCCCGCAAAACCCACGCGAGCTTCCAGCCGGCTCCCACCGCCCTGGCTGCAGAGGTTGCGGTTGCCTCCGGCCGAACATCGAGCCCAAGGAAGGTCGGCGGGAAAAGGAAAAAGCCGGAACGGGCACGTTTGGAAACTGTTTTTGTTTCGTGTGGGGCGGCCACGCCGGTCCTGGGATGCTGCCCCTGATGCGCCTCGCCTGGGTGCCCGAGGCCGGGTCTGCGTGCGCCGTCCCTGGAGAGGGTGGCGAGCAACGCCCAGCTGCCGGTCCCATTTGTTGCGCTTTTCTCCTTCGACACAATAAAAGTCAAATTAATTGATTCATACCATTAATTAGGGCTCGTAGCGTGAAAGCGACGCTTCCCCTCGGTGAGATCTATTGTGCTAATCTCATGTTCAATCAGTGTTGCCATCTGATGCCGGGGCGGCCCTGGCAGGAACTTTTCGACTCGATTAGCTGAATGATGAGTCGCGTAGGGCCGGCTGGCTGCGGCCCCGACGCCCCGGATCGATTTCCCGCGGGGGCAGCGGGGTTCCCCGGGTCACACTGGCTGCGAACCGGCCCCTCCTCCCCGCCCGCCGCACCGCCTCCCGCGGCGGGGACAACAGGGTCCCCCGGTGGCCAGGAAATCGCGGGTCGCAGCTGTGAGCCCCCACCCAACTCGTCAGCCTCCGCCAAACTTTAGAAGCCAGACGGAGAAGAGAACAGGGGTGCGCAGTGGGGAGAAGGAAAACACAATGAAGGGAACGGAAATCAGGGGAGGCGACAGGAGAGTCCCAAGGCGGTGGGTGGCTGCAGGTAGGCGAGGGATGACTGCGGCCCCAAGGAGCCAGCGTCCCCGGAGAGGCGGGAAGGCGGTGCGGCCTCGTGCGCTCCCGTGCAGGAGACGACGAGCCAGGTAGAGAGGCCTGGGCCTCCTTCGGGTCCACTGGGGCAGAGGCTGCCGGACCGCCCGAACACAAGAAGCCGGGAGGGTGGAGGAGGGGAGGCCTGGTGCTTGGGGTGGGGCCGGGGCAACGGAAATCACAGCCCAGTTTGGGTTCCTCTAGTCTACACCCGCGAACGCGCGTGGCCACCGTGCCCATGGCTGGCGCGGCGACCCAGGTGCGCCAGAGGCTGAGCCCAAGGCCAGGCGACCTGGGCCGCTCTGTGCGGGGACTGAGCAGCGGCGCGCGGCGCGGTTTTCTCCCCACCCGGGAAGGCGGCCGGGCGCAGGGCGGGGACAGGCTTGCGTGGAACCTCCGGGGGGGTCCTTGAGCCCACACTGGGCCCACCTGCTTCTTCGTGGCCACCGACGCGGGTTCCTTTAGCCATCGCCTACGTCTTTTGTCCGCGTGGCTTAAACAAGCGCGGTGGGAAGGGGACAGGTGACACCTGGGTCCCCAACCCAGCCCGATGGTCTCCAGGCGGGGGGGGGGGGGGGCGGATCGCAGCGCCCTTCTCAGCCCCCAGCCCCGCCGATTCCTCTCACGGTCCCTTCCGGGCGGGGGAAAAGGCTAGTTTCACGTCCGTGTTTGGATTTGCCTCTCCAAACTTCATTTATTTCCAGTGTCCGCCACCGAGAGTCCGCGCCAAGGCCACCCGGTAAATGGCGAGAGACCAAAAGGAAAGGAGAGAGGGGGCGAGGGTGGTTCCGAATTTATTTATATTGGAAATGTATAAACATCCATTCTGTAAAAGGCAACACGTTTAATTAACGATGAGAGAGCAGTTAGGGGCCGAAAGCTAGTAAAATTGTGTGATAAATTTATGGCATTGTTAGCGTGCTTTTAATTATGGCTATTATGTTAATTATTTCACATTAGCATGGAGTTATCAGCAGCATGTCAGATTTAATCAAAACGAGCCTTTCTCTCTGAAATTGTTCTTTTCATCGCGAGGAGCAAGGTCCCCGGCAGGCCCGGGGTGGAAGTGACTTGGCGTCGGGACCGGTGTCTCCATTGCGCGCGGCCCGTGACTCCCTCTGGGCCACCCGCGGGGGCGCAGGAGCTCGGGGCTGGGTTTTTAGGAATTCGCCATTCGCCCCCTTCGAGGCGACACTTCATCACGCGGGGCGCTTGTCAAACACCATGAGGCCGCTCGTCCTTCGCAGCCGCGCCGCAGCCACAAAGCCCGGAGCGGAGCGCGTAGGGCCGGGGCCCCTTGGGCGGAGGAGGACGCGCCCGCGCCCAGGTGCGGCAGCCCGGGTGTGGCCCCGGCCCACGAGCGACGGGCCCACCCACGCCACATCGATCTCTTAATCACTGGCGATCGATTTATTGGAGGCAAATAAATAGCCGAGTTTGGAAACGTTTGTGTCGCGGGCTGGAGGCCCGGGCGCCGTGGAGAGGCGGAGGGCGTGGCGCGCACCCCGACCCCGGCCCGCTCTCAGCTCCCGGGACCCCAAGTCCCGCGGACACCCGCCGGCCCCCAGGCCTGGCCCTGGGCCACCCCCGACCTGGCAGCCTCCTGCCCGGGTCCGGCTCCCTCCCGGCCGGGCTGTGCGCCGCCAGCTGCTGCCCTATTTTTAGCTCCATCCCTGCGCGCGGTTATATTTAACTCGCTCCACTTCTGCGAGGAGGTCGCGCGGACACCGAATTCCCCGCATCGCGCCCGGCCGGCCCTCCTGGCCCGGGCAGCTCCTCGGGGGCGGCCTGGAAAACCCCTGCCCGAGCACCCGGGCCATCCCGGAGCCGGGCGAGGACGAGGGGTTCGGGTCCCGGGCGCAGCGGCCGCAGCCAGCCCGCAGCCAGGCCGCCCCGGTGTGTGTGTGGGGGCGGGTTTCCTACCTATGCCAAGCCCGGGGCCGGGGCGACTCCTGCGAGCTTGGTCTTCCAGGCCTTTCTGATGTGTAGCTGGGCACAGTGATCTCTGCAGGAGGGAGGCTGAGGCAGGGGGATCCCAGATTCTAGGCCGGCCCAGAAATTTAGCGACCTAGTGAAACGCTGTTGAAAAAAGAAAGGATTTGAGAATGTAACTCAGTGTGAAGCTCTGGGTTTAGTCTCCAGTACCACAAAGGGGGAAACGGCCATGATTCTGTTTGTTCTCACGCAGGAATTCCTTCTCCCTCCTAGTCACACCCAGAAGAACCCCAAGGTCCCCAGCAATATATTGGCCACGTCCACAAAGGCGAGAGTGGATCCAAAAACCATGCACGAGCCCTAGACAGGACCACGGGCAACAAAGTGCAGCTCAAAAGTCTGAGTTCTTCTCTCATTTTGAAAGAGCCTCGAAGGGTATTTCTGGCAGCCTCCTTGTAGCTCTCCTGCAGTGCAGAAACGGGAGAAGACGACTGTTTACAGAAAGCTTTCTTGTCTTGGTACTTTCCTTTGGGTTGACATGGTCTTGCCGTGTAGCCCCGGCTGGCCTCGAACTCATGGCCTCGATCCTCCTGCCTCAGCCACCTGAGTGTTAGCATCACAGACTGCACCACCAGCACTTGGCAAGGATGCTCAGTTTCAGGACCAGGAGCCACCAGGGTGTGACAGGACACCGAAGGGCTGTGAGGGGGCCAGGAGGAGTGGGGAGTGAGACGCCCCAAGCTCTGCGTGGGTCCCATTAGACCCCCACATCGCTGTGGCCGATGGGGCCGGGAGGGGGGCATTTCCCAAGCACTCGAGGAAGAAGGGGAGGGGGGTTCTGGGAACGTGGGGAGGCTGCTGGTGACCCAGTGACCTTCCTACCCTCACCCACTCTGATGCCAGAGTGAGGAGGGCGTAAGGGAGCCGAGCCGCCCTCGCTGCGGGCTCTGTGTGGAGGCCCCATGTTGCTGCTGTTTTGTTTGGTGTTGGGAGCTGACCCAGGCCCTTCGCACTGAGCCATATCTGCCTCCCCAGCCCCTTCTCCTTTTGGTTTTTTTAATTTTTTGAGATAGGGTCTCTCGTGCTATGCAGCTCAGGCTGGCCTTGAACTCACTGTGGAGCCCAGGCAGTCCTCCAACTCACAGCGATCCTCCTGCCTCAGCCTCCTGAATGCTGGGGTCATAGGTGTGCATCACCATGCCCTTTTTGATTTTTTTTTTTAAATTTTGAGACAGGGCCTGACTCAGTCTCTGAACTGCCGAGGCAGGACTCTGAGACGTAGATAGGAAGTATCACAAGAGAGCCTCGTGAGCAGCCGGGGAGATGAGTGGCAGCTAGACAGGTCCCCGACTTTTGACCGTCCTTCCTCAGCTCCCAGAGCTGGGGTTTCAGCTGTGTGCCCCATGGCTGCCCCAGGCGGGGTTGTGTTCTGTTTGGTTTGCAGGTGTGGGGCTCCAGTAGCGACCAAAGGGTGAGACGCGTGTGGCACAGCCCCACTCTGATGCACACGGGTCCAGGAGAGCTGGCGTGGTGGGGTGTGTGAAACCCTTCAGGTCTTGGGTGTGGCTCAGTGTGGATAAGGACCACTCAGGGGTCTCAACCTGTGATCGGCATGCTCAGATCAGTCTTGAGCTGGGCATGGTGGGCCATGTCTGTCATCCCAGCACTCAGGCAGCTGAGGCAGGAAGATTGTGGCAAAGTCCAGGGCAGCCTGGGCTGCAAAGTGAGACCATGTTTCAACAGAAGGAAAGGAAGGAAGAATAGATAGAAAGGAAGGAGCTGGGCCTCATGGCGCACACGTGTAATCCCAATGCTCTGGAGGCTGAGGCAGGAGGATTGCATGAGTTGGAGACCAGCCTGGGCTACAAAGTGAGTTCAGGGCCAGCCTGAGCTGCATAGCGAGACCCTGGCTCAAAAAAAAGAAAAAAAGAAAGGAAGTTTGGAAGGCTTCATTGGGATGTGAGAAGGGTAATCCGAGGCAGCCACGCGCAACTGTAGTAAAGGAGCTACTTGTGTCCCTCAGTAAGAGGCAGCACAGGGCCCGGGACTGAGGCGCACGGGAAGGATCTAGAGCTCAGAGCCGCAGCACGCAGGGCTGCGGTGCGCTCCCAGACAGAAAGTGCGGGCCCTGCCTGCCGTGGCCAGCCACGCCAGCGCCCTCCACATCGGCTGCCCCGGCCCTGGCCCCCCTGATCGAAAGCCTGTGGTGCCACCTCACCGTGTGTGGAAGAAAACCCAAGCTCTTTTCTCCTTTTTCTTTTTGGTCCTGGGGACTGAAGGCAGAGTCCATCCTGAGTGACACCCTCAGCGCTTTTTAAATTTGGAGACGGGGCCTCACTGGGCTCCCAGGCTGGACTGGGGTCCTCCTGCCTTGGCCTCCTAGAGAGCTGGGATTACAGACATGCACCGCTGTGGCCAGCTCCAACGCCAAACCCTTTAGCTATTTCAGATGTGCTCTGACTGACCTCCTGTTTGCTGCCTGCCTGCCTTTCTGTCATGCGTCAGTGCTGGGAGTTGAACCCTCAGCTCACAGCCAGGGCTTTGCCATGAGCTCCTGTCAGCCCTCCTGGCTCCCCAGCCCTCCTGCACCTAGAGGGAGACCCTGTGCCCTCCTCAGGCCCGGGGTGACCTTGAGCAGCCCGGGTGCCTGGGCCGCGCCTGCCCGCTGATGGCCAGGGGTGGGGACGCCGTGGCGCTTCCCGTCCAGCCCGGCGCACACACAGTTTTCACTCAGGAACTAACTGTGGAGGCTGCAGCCTGGCAGCGCCTCTGATGGGAACCGGCCAGGAGCTGACTTCACCGCCAGGAGAGGGAGGCGGCCACGCCCTGGAAGCTTAGATTATTTGGATTTCACCCCGCAGCTCTGCAGAATCCTGAGCAGAGCCATGGGATCAGGCAGCGCAGCACGGGGACCCCAGGGTCTGTAGGGAGCAGGGGGCCAAGGCCAGGCGACAGGAAGGCGGGAGACCCTGGAGGGCCTTCCCACCCCTTTATCCTGGTTGTTGATCGCACATCTCTGTCTATTTCAGGCGGAGCTTTGCCCTGCAGCCCGGCCAGCCTGGATGCCGATGCCACCGCGATTGGCATCTGCCGATCACCTTCCCGTGGTTTGTCCCCAGCCTTGCAGCATGCCGGCTGCTGTCCCTCCAGGGCCTGTGCTGTCCAAGGCCTGGCTGGGTCCCTTTGTGGCTGGTAGCCAGAGGCCTCGGTGTCCACTTAGCCTCTGGGACTTCGCGGTGACCTTGTGACATTGCAGCTGAGGAGAGAAAGCAAGGAAGGAGCTGCCAGGTCATCTGTCTGTCTATCTTCCATGGATCTATCATCCATCGATCTATCATCTATCAGTCTATCAGCTATCAATCTGTCATCTATCCATCTATCTATATTTTGGAGACAAGGTCTCATTACATAGCAGGTTCTGCTATGTAGTCCAGGCTGGCTTTGACCTCATGGAGATTCTCCTGCCTCAGCCTCCCATGTGCGTGTACCACCACGCCCCCAATGTTATATTCCACCTGTGGGACTCCACTTTCTCTGTCCTCCCAGGCCGAGCCCCTTTTATGGATGTGAACCCATTCTGGTTCCAACGGCACAGCCTGCAGTGTTAACCCCGTGAGCGGGGCTCCCCTCTGTGTCCAGGACCCCTTTCTGGCCAAGGTGACCAGTAAGGATTGCTCAGGGCTCTGTGACCACTGCTCTTCACTGAGCAGGGGCTGCAGGGGACAGCGGCTCTGGTCCTGGATGTCACCAGGCCTATGGTCCTTGGCTCTGAAGAGGGGAAGAATGTGGGCTCCTTGCGACACAGCTCAGTGGCTGAGTTAATCAACTATGGGAAAACACATCTTCTGTTTTAAGACCAGCTGCCGCTTGTGAGCAGAGATTCACAGGGAAACCCAGTTGGCCCACGGCTGTGCTGTTTTGTTTGTTTTTGACAGGGTCTCACTGTAGTGCAAGCTGGCCTCCAACGCATGGAGATCCTCCCGCCTCAGCCTCCTGAGCACTGGGGTCACAGGCATGAAGAACCACCTCTGGCCATGTCTGTGTGCTTTTCTTGTTACTTTTAGGTGGTGTTCAGGTGAAGACTGAAGAAAACAGTTAGCGGGCCAGGAAACGTTGTGTGGTTAAACTGGGCTTGGTGGTGGGCGCCTGTGATCCCAGCCAGCATTTGGGAGGCTGAGGCAAGAGAAATGCAGCAAGTTCGAGGCCAGCTGACCCTGTCTTAAAAACAAACAAACAAAGAAACACACACACCCAAACCAGGATAGTGGGAACAGTAACGGCACCGCGTAATCTGATTTTTCACCCAGTTCCAACCTAGCGGGTTCCCTGGTGATGGGCTACTTGGCCCCAGCGGGCAGCTCTACCACCCGAGCAAAACCTCTCACCACCCCGCCCTAAGCAGCCGCTAATGGGGTGGTGGCTGCTTCTCACTTTTATCCTGGCCTCTCCGCAATGTTCTGCCCTAAGCCACAGTGGGGACCGGAAGGAGGGGACCACACGCTGCTGGCGTCACTGCCCGGCCGGCCAGCCGGGGACCAGGGGACTCACCCAGCGTGGACGCCAGTCTGGCCCCCCGGAGGAATCTCCTGTCTCTGGTGATCTGTCACTCTTTGGGACCCTTTACGAATTTTAATGTTTCTTTTCTTTTCTTTTTTAATACAGCGCTGTAAAGAGGAAAATGTTTTCTTTGTGGCTGGCTCAGGTCCTTTTTGGGCGAGTGGTGCTCAGGTGGGAGGTCGCCTGGCCTGTGGCTGCGGCCTGAGGTGGGGGGCTGGGGGGGCGGCTCCCCGCGGCCGCCCGGCAGCGGCCTCTGCATATTCACTGCGCCTCATTCAGAAGGCGCGCGCGGAAAACAGCCCGGGCCGCGCTTTTGTCATGTTGATCTCATTTACATCCCGCTGGAATTGTTTGCCCAGACTATTCTGGCTGGGGTATTGTTTGCCTAGGAAGAAAACATGTTAGCAATCTTGTCATGCGGTATTTACAGTCTGCGCACGGTATATATTTAGTGAATCTTGCTAAAATATTATACGGCGGGAAATTTCACTAACATGTTTAAATGAATTCTAAAAAGCCGGACAGAAAGGAAATATGCCTCTCTGCTCCTGGAACATTTATCTCGCTGCCAGGCAAAGGGCCGGGGTAAACCTTTGGGTGATAGATAGTCCGGGAGCAGGGCGCCATCAATCGGGGTGTGATGTGCTCCCTAAATGTCTTAATTGCTTTTAAAGCCATGTAAATAAATAACACTCAATGGATGTGGATTAATATCCTAAGAAAATGACTCCTGATCCAAGGGCCCCTATTTCAAATCATATTTATAAGCCGCTGCAAATAATTTTCAGATCCCTCAGGCTGGGAGCAGGTTTACCGACGGCCAGGGTAGGTGGCCGGGGTCCGCCGGTTCCCCTGAGGCCGGTGGCAGCCTCTGAGTCCGCCTGGCTCCCCAGGGAAGGGTGGGCCGAGCTCCGGGCCTGCTTGCTGCCTGGCCGTGCGGGAGACCTCGAGCCTGACGCTCTGACTTCCCAACAGAACAGCACGTTTGCGTCTCCCCTAGAGGTGGAGGAGAAGCCTGTTTGGAGGGAGCCTCAGCTTTCTGGATCGAAAGTGAATCTCTCCGGTTATGATTTTCCCTCTCTGGCTTCAGAGTTCAAAGCTCCGTCTGTCTGTCCACCGATGGCCAGTTTGGATCAGCTGCGACCTGTGCTCTGGGGATTTATAAACCCAGCCAGTTCCCCCGGGGGCCGCTGGGTAGGAAATGCACGGATGCTGCGGCGCCGTGTACACACATGTGCTTGTGTGCACACGGGAAAGACTCCTGCCTCTTGTGGTGTGTGCGTCAGGACCGAGTTGGCGTTGGTGCTGGGCATCTGAGGGCCGCGTGCCCAGCCCTCAGGACCTCTGCATGCTGGGTCTGCTCCCCTGTTCTAACCTGAGCGTTTATTTCCTCCCCACGTTGTGTTCAGACTGGTGTTTCATGGCTTGAAGATGGAAAGGCATTGTTTGTTTGTTTGTTTTTGAGATGGGGTCTCACCATGCAGTTCCTGAAAATGGAAGGCACCCTCCTGCCTCAGCCTCCCGAGGGCTGGGATGGCAGCACACACCCCATGCCCCTGCAGAAGGCAGTGTGTAAGAAGACTTTGCTTTCTGGAGAAGCTCTGTGGCTGTCTCCCCGCACATGCCTGGTGCCCTGGTAAACATGCCGCTCCCCGGGTCGGTGGATTGGGCACACCTGCAACCGTGGTAGCAGCATGCGGAGCTGTGTCACCGCCCTGGTGCTCTCTGGCCTCACCCACTCATCCGTTCCTGTCTGGAAGGGCTCCTCATCTCTCCTCAGCAACCTGTCCCCCAGGGCCAGACTGGAGGCCTTGGCACACACAGTCTTGCTAAGCAACTTAGTTGCCCAGACTGGGCTTTGGCCTGCGATCCTCCTGCCTCAGCCTCCCAAAGAGCAGGATTGCAGGTGTGCACCTCCACGGTAGAGCAAGTTGCTGGCAAGAAATGCTCAAAGGATAAACCAAAAAAATAAAAAAGAAGAAGAAAATAAAAAGACTAAGTAAGCCGCCCAGAGTAGGCAGGGCAGTGGAAGCGGCTGTGAGGCTCTACGGGGCACCTCCGGCCTGCATGGACCCGTCCGCCAGAGTGCGGTTATGAGACACGGGGGCTGCGCGGACAGTTTATGCAGAGTCCCGCTCCCAAACAGTCATGATCCGGGCGCGGTGGCCCAGCGCTTGCTCAGGCCGGGCAGGAGCGTTACCGGCGTCCACGGCCAGCCCGGGCTGCTGCTGAGACCCCGCCTCGGAAACACAAAGGGCAAAACCTAGGGGAGCACCACAGTCTCGGCTGTGAAGGAAGGTTTGCCTAGCTTTCTGCGGGTCACGGTTCTCCCGCCCTGGAGCAAGTGGTGCTCAGCTGCCCACTGGCTGTCAGGAGGCGGGAGCCCGGGCCGCACCCCCTGGGGCCGCCGAGGCCTGCGGGGACCAGAGAGCAGGAAGTTCTAGGCCCTGTCAGCCAGGCAGAGGCAGCCTCTGAGAAATCCCCACCTAAAGTTCTCCAAGTCAAGCAAAGGATGCCCGGAAAGGGAGAACAAATAGGGGCGGGAGACCGAGGTTCGCATCTGAATGGTGATGTGTCCGCTGGCCAGCTGGGGGGGGGCAGGCCCAGGCTGTCACCCGACCGGAGCCAGAGCAGCTCGAACCCACGGGGCGGGAGCCCCTGCGCTGGGGGCCAGGCAGCTGCAGCGACCCAGGGGACTGGTCGGGACAGTGAGAGGCCCCTTAGGAAACAAATAAAAACATAGCCCAAGCCCTGGAAGTGCAGCTGGGGGCTCCCAGGACAGACCCCAGGGGAGTGGAGCGCTGGGCAGGCGGAGCTGGGCCTGCAGAAGGGCCTGGGGACCCGAGGTGACGGTGGGATTGCACAGCAGCTCACAGCCTAGGGCAGAGTCTGGACGCTGTCACACGCACAGATGAAGCCCTTCCTAGGTGGAGGCAGCACCTGCCTGTAATGCTGGGGAGGCTGAGGCAGGAGGATCACCTTGAGTTCCACCATCTGGGGCTACACAGTGAGCTCAAAGCCAGCCTGAACCACATAGCGAGACCCTGTCTTAAAATAAACACTAACCATGAGAGGGTCTTCCTTAGAGTAAACCACACATCAAACAAATTTTCGTATTCAGTGAATTAGAACGTGTTAACTGCTGTATCTTCCTTTAGCGTGATTCAGCATTTTAACACCTTTTCAAGCATGCCTGTCACCCCAGCACTTAGGAGGCTGAGGCAGGAGGGTCACTGCAAATTCAAGGCCAGACTGGGCTACATAGTGAGATGCTGTCTCAAAAAAACCAAAAATAAATAAATAAATAAATGCATGTGTATATTTTCTTCAGTAGTTTTCTATTTGAAAATTCTCAGTTCCCCATCAAAGTAAAGACATCGCACACCTTGAATATATACAGTCTTCATTAAAACGAGGTCCGTGGTGCTTCCAGTCCTGAAGCGCATGGCTTGCTATTTGGGGTTCCCCGGCCCCTGTGGATTCCTGCTCGGGAGCGTGTGGAGCACAGAGCTGAGACAGGGTAAGAGTTGGGGTGCGGGCCGGGGTGCACAGCGTCCTGGAGCTCTGGGAGGGCCTGCGCCCAGGTGAGGGAGCCTGTCTGTCTGCCACCCCTGGCAAGGTGTTACGGCTTAAACCTGGTGGGCCCCAACGCCAGCTGAATTAAATCAGCGCGGTGCTGAGCGCGGATGTTCCACCTGGGAAAGTTGTCCCCACAGAGACGTGGCGAAGGAGAAGCTGGCGCTGTGGGTGTCTCTGAGTGCTGCTGTCTCAGCCGTTGGTTCTCCCGGGGGAGCTGGTCATGCTGCCTCCCCCATGTGAGTTCACCACTGTCATCGGAGGAGCTCGGGGCCTTGTTGATGAGGGTGGTTGTGGCTCACTTGGGGGAGCCCTGGGCCTCACATCGGGCATCGCTCCCTGGCTCCGGAGGGGAGGGTGTGTGCTGCTCAATACCCAGGATGAGCTCGTCACGCTGGCTTCCTGGCATGTACCCGACTGTGCTTATCGTGGGAGGAGCTCAGGGCCTCCGTGTCGCTGAGGGTGGCTGTGGTGCTTTTCAGGGCAGCCCTGGTCTTTGTTGTGAGTGTGACCTCTCAGCTCCAGCGTAGAACCCTCAACCTACCAGCACAGCTCCTTCACCCACTGGCACAGACTTTCTGGCTTCCACCGCTGACCTGTGGACCTTCCCAGCGCGGATCCATAAGACAGACTGGCGTGAGTCCTTCTCGTGGGCTCTAGACCTCCAGCTGGACTCGTGGGAGGCATTGTCGTGAGCTCTGGGTCTTCACATGGACTCATGCAGGACATTGCTGTGGGATCCAGGCCCTGGGCTGAATATTCTAGGTCTTTAGTGCTATGGACAGATTTCCTGCACTTTCTTGTGTTAACTCTGGGCGACCATCATGAAATAATAGCATAAATCCTGTGTCCTGATTCTGACTGTCCTCACAACTGTTCTGACTACAACGCCAGGTAAGTGGGGTTTGTACTCAGAGGTCGGGTCAGGGCCAGCGAGGTCCCAAGCGTGACCGGCGTGGGTGCCCAGCCGTGGTCCTCAAGTCTTGCACACGATTGTCACTGCTGTGAGGTCTGTGACCCGGTTTCCCTGAGGAGTATTTCAGAAGGAGCCCAGAGAGGGGCCTGACCTCAGTGCTGTGGCTCCCTGGGCCACGGCCTTGTCTCTGAGGCTGTTGCATGTTTCCTTCATGGACAGTTCTCACTGCCAGCCTGGCGATCCTCCTGCCTCAGCCTCTGGAGTGCTGGACCCCAGTTTCTGTTTCTGTCTGTGACCCTGCCCTCTCCACCCCTTTCTGCCTGGCATAGGTGACTGAACGGTGCTGAGCAAAGTCCATACCCAAGGGGCCGCCCAGCTCGGGTAGACAGCATTAGCAAAGGTTAAAACAGCTAAAAAGCATGTACGCACTTTTTAAACCGCCCCTCCTGATGAAACCGTCCAGGACTTTGAAATTCTCTTTTTAAATCAAGGTACCTCTATCTGGAAGGTACAAGGAGACTGGCTGTGTTTTTAATATTTTTGTACAGGGTCTCACTGTGTAGCCCAGGCTGGCCTCAAATGGAAGTGATCCTCCTGCCTCAGCCTCCTGAGTCCCGGATGACAGGTGTGCAGCACCGGTGTGCAGGTAAAACCCTGTCACTGTGCTTGGTCCCTCTGGAAACCAGTGTGGGGCTATAGCGCAGCTGCCTGGCTGCCCTGGGCCGGGTTCTGGGGCTGGAAACCCAAAGCCAGCACCAGCTTTGGAAGCAGCGCTTGCAGGACCTGGGGGTGCACTGAGTGACCTGCAGTCCACACACAGCGAATCGCGCTGTGGGGCCAGGCACACTCCGAGGGATCAGAGCCGCCCTGTCCCAACATGGCTGCACAGGTGTCCCCTCAAGGGTGACAGGAAAGCTCGGGGTTTGCGGCCCTCGGCACCCTGCTCTTGCTGGATAAGTTGAAATAGATTTGTCATCACGACTGCAGGGATGTCATTCTTTCTGATCTTTATTTGAAACAATTCTGATTTTAAGTGCTAAGGAGCCAAAAGAGAAACAGCACATTTAGTTAATTAATAACTGCTATACTCCAGAGGCTGAGGCAGGAGGATACCTGCAGGTTCGAGGCCAGCCTGGGCTCAATACCCAGGACCCTGTCTCAAGACCCTGTCTCAAAAAACTAAACTAAATAACTAGACAAATCTATTTCCAGTAGAATGTTCAAAGAACGTTAAGGCTGGGCGTGGCGGTGCACACCTGCAATCCTAGCACTCAGGAGGCTGAGGCAGGAGGGAGGAGGAGAGTGTAAGGTCTTGGCTCCTTACCAAGTTCAAAATAGACCCTGTCTAGAAATGAAGTGGGAAACCCCAAACCACCCTGAGTGCATTTTAGCGTCTTTTCAGTACCGTCAACCATATGTTTATTTCGTACATAATTTGATGATTTTAAAATGTACATATATGTTTTTTACAATGATTCAGGCTTTGGACAGTGAGGTAGTAAGGTTTTCTTTAGCTGGCTGTGATGGTGCAGGCCTGTCATTCCAGCACTGGGGAGGCTGAGGCAGGAGGGTTGCCGCCAGTTGGAGGCCAGCATGGGCTACATAGTGAGTCCAAGGCCAGGCTGAGCTGGGTGAGACCCAGTCTCAGAAACCAAAAACCAACACTGAAGAGGAAGAGGAAGAAAGTGACAAGCCACACGTCACAGCAGGACGTGTGTATTTATTAAATTGTTGTGTGTTTTCAGCTCAGGGGATGGAGCTTGGGGTCCTCACACTGAGCCCCAGCCCCGGCCTTTCTTAGTCTCTATTTTGAGGCTGGGGCCTCCCTGAGTCACTAAACTGCCCAGGCTGGGCATTAGATTTGCATCCTCCTGCATCAGCCTCCAGAGTGCTGGGACGACAGGCACCCCACACCCAGCTTTCCAGGTGGCTGGACTCAGGCTGGTCACGCTTTCAGCCCAGGCAGCAGTGGGGACACTGCTCCATCCCCCGGTCCCAGGAGTTCCCGTGGGTGTTGCCAGGGCCTGGGGCTTCTGCGTGGTCCTGGCTGCTGGTGGCCCCTTTGCTTCCAGCCCCCCCAGGCCACATTGTGCTGCGCTTTGCCTTGGGGACCCCCCGCCCCCGCTCTGAGACAGTTTTTAAACTTCTAAAAAAGTGGCCTCCACGCTGGCTTTGCTGCTGCTCCTGCAAGACGGCTGCTGGCAGGCTGAGGCGGGAGGACTGCAGGTCCAAGCTGCCCCTGTCTCAAGGCGGACAAACAGGCCGCTCAGGATGGAGGCCGAGGAGTGTAGGTTACATGGCCTGGAGGAGGGAACCCCTGGGGTGCGGCCCCTCATCCCCCAGCAGCACTTGGCATCAGCTGCCGGGGGCCAGAAGTCTGCATGATGGCTGCCCAGCTCCGGGGTGGTCATGTGCGAAGGACCACGGATGAGAGGACCAGGGAGAGCGGCAGGAGGAGGACAGGCAGTGCCGGCCGCTGGGCTTGGCCAGCGGGGTGCTAGGTGCTAGGTGCTTCTCAGCCTTGAGCTCTGTTCTCTCTGCAGCTTTTGTTTCCTGGTGTCTGGGAAGCCACTGGCCGAGGTCACACAGTGGTCAGCGCGGGCAGGGTCTGAACGCAGCACCCGATCTCTGTTCGCGGGCACAGAAGTGGCCCTGGATTGATGTGGGTTTTTTTTTTTTTTTTTTTTGAGACAGGGTCTCGCTATGCAGCCCAGGCTGGTCCTGAACCTGCAGGGATCCTCCTGCCTCAGCCTCATAAGTGCTGGGATCATAGGTTTGTGCCATCCCCGCCCAGCTGGGGTTTTTTCCCTTTAAATTTGTGGCCGAGTCTCTGGATTTGCGCTGCTCGGGGCTCCCCTCCAGTCCCTGCCCGCATGGAGTCGGGGAGACCGTCCGCTTCCGGCCGAGGAACCACGTTCCCCACGGAGGCACTGTCTCTTCCGGTCCTGCTTCTGTATTCCGGGGTCAGGGCCGACCTGGGATCGTGAGCTGCGCTCCTCTACACATAGCTGTCCCAGTAGCTGGAGGAATTGGTTCCTGTCCGAGGGTGTCTGAGTAAGAGGGTCAGGACTTGGGGCCTTTGATTTGCTGTCTCTGCTGTCTGGCGACAGGTTTGTCCTGAGCTGGCTGGTGAGGGAGCATCAGATATGGGGGATGGGCCTAGGGTCCCGCCAGCTCTCCTGGGCCAAGGGGAACCCGGCCTTTGCGCTGAGCATACCCCAGCCCTATGTTTCCCTTCGGCCTAGCGTCTGAAGTTGCTCAGGCTGGGCTGGAACTTTGCATCCTCCTGCCTCAGCCTCCCAGGTATTGCCAGGCAGAGCCCAGGCCCAGGGACGACTCCAGAGAGTGCAGCCCCCAGGCCAGGCTGCGCCTCCTAAAGCACTGCATGTGGTCTTCAGTCCGGCAACTCTGCTGCCACTGTCCGGCCGTCCCCGTGGGAGGTGGAGCTGGGCAGGGTGGGGTGGGGGTGAAAGTCAGAGATTGGAGCTTGGGGTGCTGAGGGCTATGTCGGGCTACAGCTCTGAGCTGCAGACTTGGCCCAAGATGGTGGCGCACTCAGGAGGCTGAGGCAGGAGGATCACCTCGAGTTCAAGTGGGATCCTGTCTCAAGCCCCCAAAGACTTGAACATTTAAGAAACAACCATCAAAACCTATAAAAAGTACTTTATCTAATGACCGTCCTCACCTAATTATCCCTTTGTTCCCACCTGCAATCTTATAGTTCAAATATATGTGTCTATAGACTTTAAAACATGGCCGCCTTCTTTCTGGAGCTTTGGTGGTGAAAACACTGTAGGAAACATTTCAAGTGTTAAATCAGATCTTTCTTCTCAGTTTGTTTTCATTAGATTCATTATAATCATACTGAAGAGATAACACATGGCTATACTTTCAAAATTGGATATATGGCGTCAGAATCATCAGTTTACTGGACGGATGGTGCATGCCTGTCATCCTAGCACTCCGGAGGCTGAGGCAGGAAGATCTTCCTGCGCTTGAGGCCAGCCTGGGCTAGATAGTGACCTCCTTTCACAAAGCAAAGCAAAGCAGAGCAAAACAGCAGCGTCTGCAGGAAAGTGAGGCAGTAGAGACAAGGCTGGAAAGTCAGCTGGACTCTCAGGAGTGCACTGGACAGAGCCCGGGCCTTGGTCTCCGTGGGAACTCTTCTTCACCTGCCGCGCTGGGAGTCGCTGTGGCCCCTCTCAGGGGCTCCAGGCAGGGTCATTACGGCTCTCCCTGTTTCACACTGCGCTTTTAATCCAGCCACGCACATGCTGCAGCCGGCAACAGCAAGCCGGGCACCTGCAGCCGGCCCCGGCCCCCACGCCCCCATGTCCTGCGTGGCCTCCACGGCCCCCATGGCCCCCATGTCCCCCTTGGCTCCCGTGACCCCCATGGCCCCATGGCTCGGCCACTCCAGCTCTCACACTCGCCTTGGCTGCGGGAACCCACCCTTTCTTCTCCTTTGACTTCCACATAAGTCCTTTGCCCTGCACCTCTGCTGATGCCTCTGGCCATAAATACTAATGAAATCTCTTTGCTTAATTCAATCTTGCGGGTTCACTCGCAGTTATGACCTCACTTTCCCACGGGGGAGACGGATTGGCCCGCGCCTTAGGGAGCCGGCAAACTTCCCCGCAGAAGTGGACAGGCCGTTCCCATAATTACAGAATCACAGCCTAATGGCCTTAAAAACAATAAAAGTTCTCCTGTTAATTCTGTCTCTGCTACTGACATTCAAGATCTTTCATTTTTCATAGGACAACAAATTTACTTTTTTATTTTCCAAAGAGCAGTCTCCCCTTTTCCCCCAGATCAAATTCTCGGAATATTGAAGTATTCCACTGAATATTTAGCATTTCTTTGTCTTTTAAAAGTTAGAATATTTATGATCCTTCGAATGAGTTTGACTGATTTATAGCAATCAATTATAAGAGTACATTTTCAAATAGCCCTTTTAGAAATGGGGAGTGGAATGATTAAAAAGACCACGCATCCTCCCTTGCATATAATTATTTCATTATTTCATTACAGGGCAGGATTATTTTTGCTGACTGGAGCAATTTTAATTGTGCGGGACCCGTGTGACCGTGCGGGCTGCGGCCTCCCCGAGGAAGCGGGGTGCTAATCAGGGGACTCCGTGGGGCGCGGGGCCGGGGGGACCCCAGGGCCCGGGACGGGCAGCACCAGCCCCGAGGTGACCTCGGACTCCTTGCCTGACCGAGCTTTTGTGGGGTAGGAAATTTTTAATCTCTCCAGATCATCACGGAAAACATGGTAAGGGGACAGGATGAGTCCGGCCTGCGGGCTGCCCACCGGCACATGCGAGGCCCAGCACCAGGACGGGTTCAGGGAGCCACCTTGGGTCTGGCCAGGGCGCCTGGGATGACACGCCACCGTCTAAGGGAATGTCAGCGATTCCCCGCCTCGCAGAAACCTCACACGGAGAAGAAGGCTTCGCTCACCGCTGGGACACTTCCCTCAGATGAACAGCTCACTGGATTATTGCCATGGCACTCGGGAAGGAGGCTGAGGCAGGAGGATCCAGCAAGTTCTAGACCAGCCTGGGCTACAAAGTAAGCTCAAGGCAGCCTGAACTGCATGGAGAGACCCTGGCTCAAAAAGACATAAATAAACAAAGATATTTATTACTTCAGTGAGAAAGTGTCAGCTGTAGAATCCGCCAGAACGGTCGTGCTGGGAAGGGAGGTGCTTTTTGGAAACATCCCTTCGCGGTGTAGTTCAGCATCGGCTGTGAAGTTCCGCTCTAATCAGACGCTGGGCGCAAGGGCCGCTGCTCTACTATGTTCTTTTTTATTTTTAAAAATTTTCTCCAGGCTGGGCGTGGTGGCTCACGCCTATAATCCCAGCACCAAGGAGGCTGAGGCAGGAGGATCGTTGCAAGGTTGAAACCAGTCTGAGCCGCCTAGTGAGACCCTGTCTCAAAAAGACAAAAAAAAAAATTTTTTTTCCAACTCCATTCTATTTCAAGGAAAAAAAGAATAAAAAACTACAACAAAATTTCAAAGCCCATCAATCAGGGGGCAACAGTGGTACCTCCACTGCGCACGGTTGTCCCCAAGTCACTCCCCTGAGCACAGGACATCTACGTTCCGTGTCCCAACAGCCCCAGCAGGAGTCTTCTCTTCAGCGAGCCTAGGGACCAGCAGTGTCACCACCCTCACTGTGTGTGTGCTACACACGTGCACGTACACACGCACGCACGTACACACGTGGTTTCTGGCAGCCTCTCACTCTGCTGAGACAACACAATGTTTACTTAAATAGAAATTTTGCAAGTGGAAAAATACCGGAGAAACCAGCTAGTGTCTGAGTGGGGAACCCACTTGGCGAGTGTCCGCCAAGCGCCTCCTGTGTGTCCCCAGACGGAACGTGGGAGTCACTTGCACAGCAGCTGCATGTTGGGCAGGGTGGTGAGTGTCCCTGTTGGTCCCTGCAGCATCGGAGGGAGGGACTCACCGGGCTCTCCTGTGATTTGATGCCTTGTGTGCGCCTTTGTCACTAGAAGGTTTTGTTTGCTTGTTCGGGTTTGGCCTCATTATGTAGCCCAGGCTGGACTTGAACATGCGGCGACCCTCCTGCCTCAGCCTCCCAGGTGGGATTGCAAGTGTGCGTCTCCACCCGGCTTGTTGCTAGAAGTTGAATGGGGTGGTATTTAATTACCAGGGAAGAATTTCCACAGTTACGAATAATTCTAATGTCTAGATTTCAGTATTTACCATGCAGGTACAGCTGAGACCTCAGGAATGAGCTATTATGAATAGGACAGTGTTTTGTTTGGAATTTTTTCCCCTCAGAAGTCGAGAATGTGTATCACAGTCTTTCTCAGGTGAGGAGATTCTGCCTAAGTCAGCAGGAGCAGATGTGACCTAGAAGCCTGGGAGGACCCTCCTGGGTTCCCTCCTGCTCTTAACCGGTGCATGGCATTTACATGCTGTGGAGTAGTACACAGCCTCGAAGAAGGGTGAGCTGGAGCCCTTTGTAGGAAAGTGGATTTACCTTCATGACATTAAGTGAGATAAATGTGAAACACAGCATTGGTATTGTGAGGTTCTATTATATGAGAAATGCAGAGAAAAAATAATTTAAAAAGCAAGATAAAAGACATGATAGGACAGGGGAGGACAGTCTTTATGGAGCTAGGAAGAGGAGAGCGGGCGGGTGAGAAGAGGGAGGGAAGCGGAAGGAATCGAGGTGTGGTGTGTCCTGTGTCATGTGTGTCATGTGTAGTGTGTATTGTGTGCCATGCATGTGCCCAGCCCCCACCCTGCGTACACGTGTCACCGCTCCCTGGGTACTAACAGTGCAGAGGAAGAGGAAGACCTCCCTGCCCCTCTGTGTTGTGGGCTCAGCCTGGTCCCACAGTCCCTGAGTGCCGTCCAGCTGTCAAGTGAGGCCGCTCTGGTCAGTGTCCCCAGCTGGGGTGACCTGCAACCTGTCAGAACAATGCACACTTTTGTTCCTTGGCTGGTTTTCCACACAGTATTTCGCTGTGTGCCTCGACAGGGACCCTCCTGCCTCAGCCTCCTGAGTTGGGCTTGTGGGCAGGGTCCCGGGCACAGCTCTGACTCCTGTGGCAGCAACGGGGCCCCATGGGACAGGCTGCACTGTCCCTGAGGCTCGTGTGGCAGGGCAACCTCGAAGCAGGGCCCTGTCATGTCCCCTGGCTTGGGGGCGCAGCAGGGTGGGGGCGTAGCAGGGTGGGACCTGGGATCCCAGGAGCACCTCGTCCTCTCCTGAGGGGACAGGTTGGGAAGGTGACCATGCGGGAAGGTTCCTAGCATCAGTCCCTGCAGCCCAGATGGGGTCAGCTCTGGGACGGGGTGGGCAGTGGTGTCCACGTGACTCTGCTCCTGCCCCAAACTCAGGTCTGGGGGGTGCGGCCCCAACTCACGGTGCGGGGGGTGCAGTCCCAGTCCTGGCCCCAAGCCGGGACCCCGCGACCATCACCGAGTCCCAGCACCGCAGGTGACTCCATCCTGGTGTCGCATGCCCTGGCTCGGCCCCTTGGAAGGGCCCGCCTGTGCGTCATGAGGCTTGGGGACACAGCCAGACCTGGCTGGAACCGGTGGGACCAGGGCGGAGCCAGGCGCTGAGTCAGGTCCAGGGCGATCGGACCCCTAAAGCACAGTTACTTTCTGGGAGTAAAACCTCGCCCAGCTGGGGGCAGCTCCAGGGGGTCTGATTCTGTCCTGTTCTGTGCAGTGAGGCCAGAGGCTCCAGATGCAGCCCGGGCTGGCCCGGAGTCCTCCTGCCTCGGCCTCCCGCCTGCTGGGGTCCCCAGCTGGCTTCTCTCACCCAGCCCGCTCTGCTGGGTTCGTCCGCCGTGAGTTTCAGCGGCGGCGGCAGCGGCGGCGCCCACCTCGCTGGCTCGGTGTCTGTCCTGGTTCCAGGGTGGCCAGGCTGCGCCGCGCTGGCTTCTCCGCAGCTTGGACCGAGGTCCATAAACCTGCGGCACCCGGGGCTGCGCCATCTGCGTGGCTGTGACGAATGGTCGCGGCCATATGGCGGGGCCTGCCCTGGCCATTACCGGCCACACGACACGGTCCAGGGCCCGATTTACAGCCACGGCTGCGGTGGGCCGGGCTGACCTGGCCGAGGTAAATAGGCGGCCGGTCCCCGTGCGCCCGGCCTAGTCCGCTTCTTTAGAAGCTCGGTCGCTCTTTTTGAGATATGTGTCGCTGCACAGCAAAGTTTCAGTAGCTTTGTGCTTTCAGTCCTGTAGTTCCTTGAGCACATGCAGAAGTATTTTGACCCCTTTGAGGGCCAGTGATACGAATGTGAGTCGTGTTAATAAACAACCAAGCCAGGTATGGCACCTGTGATCCCAGCACTCAGAAGCCTGAGGCAGGAGCATCTCCAAAAGTTGAAGACCAGCCTGGGTTATGTAGGGAGACCCTGTCTCAAAACACAAACTAATACGAAACAAATAAACAAGCAAACAGGACATTTTTGAGCGGTCCTTTCTCTTTCTCTTATTCTGCAGTCCTGGGGGTTGAGCCCAGGGCCTTTGCACTGAGCTGCGGATCCTTTTATAAGTTTTGACTGTGCTCTGGAGGTGGCGCCCTGAGTGTGCCCTGGTGACTGGTCCCCTGGGTGCAGTCACTGCAGCAGCTGTGCACTCTGAGTGCGATCATCAGACGCTCAGCCGGCCGGGCTCGCATGGTGGCAGGGGGCAGATGTGTCTCTGCGGGGCCCGGGCCAGCTCAGGACTGGGCGGCTCTGCTCTGGGAGCCCCTGGGGGTCCTCAGTCTTGCTGTGCTGTCCCCAGGGTGGCAGGGTCATGTGGTCCCGGAGGGGCTTCTGCTGTAAGACGTGGGCCTCAGCCAGCGCTGCTGGCTCTGTGCTCTCGTCAGGGGCCATGGAAGCTGCCCCGACATCTCCACCCGAGGGCCTGCTACTTCCGTGCTGTTCTGTTCCTTCCTTTGTAGCTCACTTTGTAGCCCAGGCTGGTCTCGGATTTGCAATGATCCTCCCGCTTCATCCTCCTGAGTGCTGGGATGACAGGCATGAGCCCCCACACCTGGCTGAAGTTTTTAAATTTAATATCCCGTTTGTTGATTCTTGGTATTATTTCTTGTGCCGTTGGGCTTCTTTTCAGAAAGTCTTCACTCACCTACACCTATGTCTTCAAGATTGCTACCTAATGTTTCCCTGAAGATCCAGGGTTTCTGTCTTACTGTCTTTCAGCGCGGGGTGAGGGATATGGGTCCGACTCGTTGGTTGGCAGGTGTGTGAGCCGGGCGCTCCCGGGCCGCCTGCCTGCCCTGTCCCTTATCCGCCCTTCTTCAGCAGTGGGTGCGGGCGGCGCTGGGCGTCTGCGCTCAGTCCCCAGCTCAGCCTGGGGCACCCTGAGCTCCTCCTGCCGGCCGTGCAGTAGGATTTAAGGTTGGGATCCAACGCCTCTTCCCTGCTCTTCTGTCTAAGACCACCTCAGCTGTTCCCCAGCTTTTCTGTTCCCATATAAACTGTAGGACTATGCTTTCTAGTCCTGTGAGGAAGGCCGTGCTATTTGGGTGGGGGCTGCCTCGCATCTCGCCATTGCTTGGGGCAGTGAGGCCATTTGACAATGTTCGTTCTGCCTCCCCGGGATGGGGGATAGCTCTCCGTTTTCTGATGTTCTCTTCAATCTCCTTTTTCAGAGCAGTATAGTCTTCAGTATAAAGTTCTTTCTCTCCTTGGTTAGGTTAATTCCTGAGTATTGTTCTTGAACTCATGACGATCTTCCTACCTCAGCCTCCTGAGTGCTGGGACGACAGATGTGCACCACAAAGGCTGTTGTGAAGGGGATCGTGTCCCTGATTCTTTCTTGGTGGGTTCCTTGTTGTCGTGCAGGAAAGCTCTTGGCCTTATGTGTTGATTTTATGTCCTGCTACTTTGCTGAATCAGTTTAATGGTTCCAGGAGGTTTTGGGGTCCCCTGTGAGTGAGGTATTGACTTCTCCCTGTCCTGTAGATGGCTCTTTCCTTCCCTTCTCTCTCCTGACCCCTCTGGCTGAGGCTCTGAGCAACACACTGGACAGGCGCTTGGTGCTAACTGACCCGCTGCCTTGTTCCTGTTTTAGGGGAGAAGCTTCTGTTCCCACCACTCAGCATGACACTGGTAGTGGGTTTGTCACAAGTGATTTTTTCATTTATGAGTCTGAGGTAAGGTCTTTCCACGCCTGCTTTGTTGGGACTTTTAAAACCCCAAGGGTCTCTGAGTCCACTGAATGCTGGCGTGGGTTGTGTCCCTGGTTCTGCTGAAGTGACGGTTTTGTTTGCTGATCTGTGTGGACTGAACTGTCCCCCCGTGGAGCCTGCGTGGTGGCCTGATCTTTTGGGTGGGGCGCTGCCTTCCGCTGGTCTCGGTCAGGAGCTCTGCGTCTGCGTTCGCGAAGGGGCTGGCCTGTGGCTCTGTGGCTCGGTTCAGCCCTTGCTCCGTCTGGGATCAGGTGACGCTGACTTCCTGGCTGACTTCTCCTCCCTCTCGGGCTCACTCAGGAGTCCCAGTTCCCCAGAGCTCCGTTGGAATTCTGCGCTGGATCCATTAGGCCCTGGGCTTTTCTTTGTGGGTGGGTTTTTATTACTTTCATTACCTGTTATTGGTCTACGCAGAGTTTTCATATCTTCTTGGTTCAGTCTTAGGAATTCACACGTGTGTAGGAATTTCTCCATTTCTTTGTCTCTCTTTTTTTTGTACCGGAAACCGAACTCAGGCCTTGGCGCCTGCCAGCCAAGCGCTAAGCCGCTGAACTGAACCCCAGCCTTGCATTTCCCCGGCTCCTCCAGCCTGTTCCAGAGCCATTTCTCACCCTCCTGTCTAGTGCGGCAGCGGCGGCTGCGATTTCTGCGATTTCCCCTTTTTCATTTTCAACCGCATCCAGATTTCTCTGCTCTCATTTTAGGAAGTTTGGTTAAGGATTCAATCAGTCGTGTTTGTTCTTTCAAAACCAGCCCTGACTCGGGGACCCTTGTGTTTCAGTCTCGTTTTCCTCATCTCGGTTCTGGTTTCTCCTCTTTCCTGCCTTCCGCTCATCTGGTGGCTGCCTTGCTCTCATCTCCGGGACCCTGAGGAGCGTTATGGGGCCTCGGCTGGGGCTCGCTCTGCTCGTAGCGTGAGGGTTCGCGGCTGTGAGCTTCCGCTCAGCGCCACTTTCCTGGTGTCCCCGAGGGTCAGAATGTCGGGCTTCCGTCACTTTCCTGGTGTCCCCGAGGGTCAGAATGTTGGGCTTCCGTTTCTCTGATTCTAGGAACTGTTTTTTTCCTTCCCTGATTTCTTCTGTAATCCATTGAATCTTCATTAATATATTGTTTAATGTCCGCATGTTTGTGTGATTTCTGTGGCTTCTTTTGCTGTTTTGTCTAGCTCTGTCCCGCTGTGATCTGCAGTTTGTAGTGAGTTTTTGGTCTTTCGAAGCTGTTTAAGCCTAGATACGGTTTGGCTGGAAGAAGTCCCACGTGCTGCCAGGAATAACCTCGCTGTGGGGTGAAACTCTCCACAGTGACCCGTTAAGCCCATTTGCTCCATGGTTGCTTAAACGCCAGTATTGCTGTGTCAATCTTCATCCTCCTGGCCTGTTGTGAGAGTGGGGCGTGGCAGTCCACCCCCTGACCGATTGGTGTCCACTCACCCTGAGTGCCCACTTTCCAGTGTGTGGATACCCACGAGTTTCACCTCCTCCTGTGGAATCGTCCCCTTCGCCACTGTGCGGTGACCATCTTGGTGTCTTCTGACCAGTTTTGGCTTGAGGTCAGCTGTGCCTGAAGGTAAGACAGCTACTTCTGCTTGCTTCTGGGCTCTGGTTGCTTGGAGTATCATTTCCCACCTTTGTGTTTAGTCTATGAGCTTCCCTTTGGATGAGGTGTGTTTCCTCTAGGCAGTAGATGGTTGTATTTCTATTTTGAGATAGAGTCTATGTAGTTTTGGTTGGCCTCAAACTGCAGCAATCCTCCTGCCTCAGCCTCCTATCTTAGCATATGTGCTGCTGCAGTGAGCACTGCCTTGGCCTCCTGAGTGCTGGGATTACAGGGCTGCACCAGCTTTCCCAGCTCATGTTTTGTCTTTTGATTGAATCTGCTAGTCTGTGTCTGTAGATCGGGAAGTTAAGACTCTGACATTGGGAATTATTGCTGTAAAGTGTCTTCTCAGTTCTGTTATGGACAGCACTGCTTCCACTGTTTGATTAAAGCTAAAGAGACAGCAGTTTCCAGGGGAGCTACCATTAGAGGTTCAGGAAAAATGGCTTGAAATAGAAGCTACCGTTTTCAGCAGTTCTCTGTGGCATTATATTATACCCACAGAGACGAACAATCAAAAGCCTGTATCCTGGAGACATTTTGTGACCTTTTCATCGTTTCTCTGCTGCAGGCAGCTCAGGCTACTGAGAAATGAGCCCACATATGGACGACTCACACAGCAGACATTTACCTCTTTGTGGCTCTGGAGCCTGGGGTCTGACAGCGGGTCCAGACACAGCTGGTCCCTGGCGAGGTGTCCTCCTGGCTTGCAGGTGGCCACCAGCTGCCTGTGCGTCCCATTGGCTTCTTCTCCTGTGGAGACAGAGGACAGATGCTCTGGGCCTCCTCTTATGAGGGCACTAATCCTGTGGGACCAGGGCCCCACCTTCACCATCCCATTAACCCATTACCTCTTGGTGCTCCGTCTCCAAACAAGGGTCCACGGGGCTTTGACACATGATTGTGATGGGGCAGAAGAAGACAGTTCAGCGCTGGCAGGAGGTTAGCCCCATTTTCCCACCCGTGGGTGAGAGCTTGTGTCCTGATAAGGTTCCAGCGCAGTAAATGTGCTCAGAGGTGGTAACGTGTGGACACATCCCACGCACCGCTCCACGGCCCCTGGATCCTAATTTGCCGAGCGGCTTTTCTTCCTCTTCAGCCTTGCTTGGTCCTATGTGTCGGGCACTGCTGGGTGGCGAGTAGGATCGCTGGGTGCTGTGGCCGATTCTACTTAAGAAACATTGCCTGGGGGCAGAGAGAGGTATGATGCAGGCATTTGGTGGGGGGTCCCCACTTTCACATTTTATTTTTTGGGGAAATATCTGTAAGAAGTAAGAGGGTGCAGCGAACGTCCATGTGCCCTCACGTGCCTTCAGCGACCGTCCCCTGTGGCTGCCCGGGTTGCAGCTGACCGTGTCCCCAAGTACGAGGAACCTTTGGCAGGACGCACGCTGGTGACACAGTGTGAACACACTGTGTGTGCCAGCACCTCCCCCTGGTGTTCAGGAGTCAGCGGCTGGATTTTACAACGGGTCGTCCTCTAGCAGGAGCTGAGCTCAGTTTATCTTGATGTTTTGGAAGAACATTGTTTAAAAAGCCAGATGCGTAAAACACTTGAGAGACGAGGCCCCCCCAGATCCACCGTCACCGCGTGGCAGGACCCCCGGGTGTGGCCTGGACAGAGAACGGAGCCCGGGGGTGCGGTCTCACTCCAGCGAGGTTCAGCGGACTCCAAAGTTAGCGATTAAGGGCTCAGTACTTAGGGAGGGCCCTGGTCTGTTCTGATGTGTCCCTACAAGGAAAGTCTTGATCTCATCTGCTTTTCTATGCTGCGCTTGGCATTTCCTCCCAGCAATCTGGGTAACATGTCTTTCAGTGACATTCTCTCTGCATTCATTTTGGAAGTAAATGATACAACTAACACTTAAAAATATTATAATGGCAAATACATTTTAGAAATTTGAGCCAGGAATGGTGGCATATGCCATGATCCTAGCACTCAGGAGGCTGAGGCAGGAGGACTGCTGCACATTTAAGGCCAGCCTGAGCTAAACAGCGAGACCCTGTCTCAGACCAAACCAAATCACCTAAAAACAAAGAACAAATATGCAAAAGAATGAAAAGAAATTTGAGCTCGGAGCTCATCTCTTCGCTCTTCTCTCAGGGTTGTGTTACGGCATCAGAGCTGCTTCGGGAGCAGGGCAGCGTTGTTCCTGGAGAAATGTGCATCCTTTGATGGCTCGGCTTGCAGTGGGTTGTGCATGCTGCTGAGGGAAGGTCGCTGGTCCTGGAGAAGCCACCGGGGCGGGGCTCCATGATGGGTCCAGGATCGTCCCAGGGCAGGGCTGGGGTGACAAGGTAGGAGTCCGTCCCAATCCTAGGATTTCACACTTCAGGAACCAGGGAAATTACATCGCCCATGGGAACTCACAACGCCAAAGCCAGAACTTTCTGGAAAGCCACAGAGGCAGAGGTTGGGCTGCTGATCCCAGCGAGGCGGGGGCTGACAGGAGAGTCTGGGATGTGGCACAAACTCGGGAGCTGGTTAGGGGCCCCGGCCATGCTCACTGCGAGGAGCGGCGGGCGATTTCAGTGTTGAAGGTGGAGCCACCTTGACCTCCTGCTTCCACTCCAGAGCTTCCTGCCTGCCAGTGGGGAGCAGGAAGAGGCCTGGGGCTGAACCCCGGGGCCTTTCTAAGTTTTGAGCCAGGATCTTGCTAGGTTGTAAAGTTACTCAGGCTGGGCTCAAACTTTCGCTCTTCCTGCTTTGGGCTCCCAGGGTGCTGGGATTATGGGCATCAACTTTTGATAAAAACTTGAGAGCTAGGAACATAGCTCAGTAATAAGAGCACTTGATTAGTAATAAATTATTAGTAATAAGGCTCTGAGTTTGATTCCCAGGACTGCAAAAACAAAACAAACAAAAGAGAAAGAATATTTGGTTCATGAAAATCAGATTTTGAGCCAAGGCCCAGGAGGCTGAGGCAGGAGGATTCTGAGCTTAAGACTGGCCTGACTAATAACATGATTTTCTTTTGTTCTTTTTCAAAGACAAGAGTTAATATTTATTTTTAATTTTTTATTATAAAGAGAATAAAAAGTAAAAATATACCAAATTTCAAAATAAGATGATAGGAAATTAACAATGGTTGTTATATTGCATATTGTTGTCTTCAAAATAGTGGCTCAGATCACCAGCTAAGGCATGCGGAATTGATCAATGTGAGCAGTCGTGGTGCTTTTCAGTGAACTAACGGAGTCCGTCGCAGCTCCCTGTGCCAGCTTGTTATGTACATGTCTATCCCCTCCTGCTTTTCCCTTTCCTGCCATTTCATTTGTTCTTTTCTTTTGAGCAGCTTCTTTTTTAAATTTTTATTTATTTATTTTTGAGCAGTTTTTTTCCTTCCACGATACCGATTAGACCTTTTGGATCTTATTTGCTCTTTCAGTTTCATTGAAAAACACACTTCAGTGTTTACATGTCCGAGTCTGACTGATTTCACTTCTGAGCAAGGTCTCCAGTTGCCTCCACTTACCTATAAAAGCCTTGAGTTTATCTTTCTTCTTAGCTGAGTAGTACTCCACTGTATAAAAATACCACATCTTTTTATCCATTCCTTTCCTTGGTTGATGGAATTTTTTGAAATTTTAATGGTTTTGGAAATTTTAATTAATTTATCTTTTGAGACAGGGTCTTACTATGTATTCCAGGCTGGCCATGAACTCACTATGTAGCCAGCTGACCTCAAACTCATAGTGACCCTCCTGCCTCAGCCTCCCCAGTGCTAGGATTACAGGTGCTTGTCACCATGCCCACCTTAGAAAAGATCCTATCCCTTTGGGAAGCTGAGGCAGGAGGGTCACAAACTCAAGCCCAGTGTGGACAACTTAGCCACTTAGAACTTGCCTCAAAGTAAAAAATAAAATTAAAAAGGGGCTGGGGGCCATAGCTCTGTGCAAAGTCCTGAGCTCAGTTCTCAATATGGGAAATAAACAAAAACCACAGAATTTAGACAAAAAAATTCAGAAAAGGATATTCACTCAAAGAGTCACTTAAATCACAAGTTTCCCAAGTGCCCCTAAAGTGAAATTACATTTAGAAGAATATTTGTTTTCAGCCTAAGATCCATGGACCATGACAGTTACCCAAAGCAGGACGTGGACATTTTAAACCTTCATGAAGGAGAACAGATTCTAGAAATAAACTCGTAGATAAATAAATCAGAGGTGGGGTGGCCAAATTCAACACGAAAGATGTTCTGAAGATCTCGAATCTCAGAGCGCTCGGCACACTCGGGTTAGCGGGGTTTATCTTTTGGCCTAAGAAGTTTGTGTTACTTCAGCTAATCAGGTGTTAGCAGACTTGTAGGAGATACAGGTCAGGTGCGCTGGATGTTATTAGAATCGTATTCAAACCCCACAGTCACAACAGAACATGGGTTTGTTTAAGGTTCTGTTTTGTGGCGTTGTGCTTTGAGACAGCTTCTCTCTGTGAGGCCCAGGTTGGCCTGTAACTCACTCGATCCTCCTGCCTCAGCCTCCTGAGTGCTGAGATGACGGCCATGGGCCATCCCGTCTGGGAGACCTGAGTTTAAAATTTTGACTGAACTTTGCTTTCTTGCTTTTAATCCGCTCCACACTTTCGTTTTAGGATCTAAACCATGGCTCTGCTTCGGGGCTCAGGAGGGCCAAGCTCGCCGTGCTGCACGTGACGTCCACGGGGACCGAGAGACGGGACCCCTGGTTCCTGGGGGAGGGAGGGCTGTGTGGACATGGCTGCTGCCCTGAGCACACGTCATACCCTGTGCCCTGCTCCCTGCATTGGGTGCAGCTCCCCTGGGGAGAGGAGGGGAGAGAGGAGGGGAGGGGAGGGGAGGGGGGATAGTCTCTCTCTTTCTCTCTCTCTCTCTCTCTCTCTCTCTCTCTCTCTCTCTCTCTCTCTCTCTCTCTCTCTCTCTCTCTCTCTCTCTCTCTCTCTCTCTCTCTCTCTCTCTCTCTCTCTCTCTCTCTCTCTCTCTCTCTCTCTCGGGGTGGAGAAGTGCAAAGCACAGCTCGGTGCAAACCTCTGGCAGCAGCCGCTCTGCAAAACTAGCTGTGAACCCGAAAATTCCTCTTGGGGAGCCCGACAGGCAGGCGGCCTCCTGGGAGTATGGGGACAGTGGGGAAGGAGGGGACAGGCTAGTGCTGGCATCTGGGTCACTTTCCTCGTGTTGATTCTGGACGTTCTCCCTCAGGTTCCCACGTCCTCCTGTGTCCTCTTATCTGTGGCTTCTCGGTGTCCGCAGTGCTCAGCCTGGCCCTGTGCCTCTGCCTCGTCCTGGCCGGGAGGTGGCCCTGGGCTCTGGGCCCGGGTCCCCTCCACTGCCCTTCCCCTGGGGGCTGGGACCTCGCCCCGCGGCGCCCAGGTCTCTCCCAGGTCTGCCCTTCAGACGTCCTGGGACGGCTCATCGTCGCCCGAGCCAGCTTTGTCTGGAAGTTTCTCTGGTGAAACCAGACGAAGCCTGAGCCCAGGGCGCCCCTGCCCTGCGGGGGGAGGTGGGGTGTGAGCCCCAAACCCGAGTTCACGGCTGCTTCCTGGGGGTTCTGCTTCCAGCTTCTGGAAGTTTCCGCAGCTGCTTGGGGGGCCCCGCAGGGAGCCTGGAGCTCTTCTCCCCTGTGACCCCTCCCCTTTGCCAGCCCTTGCGCCCCCTGAGCTCCTGCAGCCCCGGGAGGGAGCCTGGGAGACTCGGCCGCCTCTGGGGCTCCTAGAGGAAGGTCGGTTCCAACTCCCGAGGGTCGGTTTCCCCCGGAGCTGTTTCAGACAGAGCTGAAGGCGTTTAGGTAACAGCGGGAATCTTTCTCTGGGGAAATTAGCACAGCGAAATTTGATCGCGTGGCCTGTTCCGTGTTTTGCAGAGGTTACTATTCAGTGGGAGGCAGAGCCGGTTCCTCTAAGCGCATTAGGGCGGCTGTTTGCAGCAGGTGGTGATGGCCCCGTTAGCCCCTGTGCCGTCCCCTCCCCACGGGAGGCCGGGGGGCCCTTCTGCAGCACCCACCGAGGTCACCTTGCTAAAATCTAATCACTCAGGAGAACCGGGATCTGAGGAGCTCCCGAGCCCACAGGGAGGAAGTGGCTCTGCCTCTCAGTCACACCGGGCGCAGGGACATAAATCCCGCCTTATAAAATGTGGCTGGTGCTTGTTGGCTTTTAACTGTGTCACAAGCCGTGTGTGTGTGTGTGTGTGTGTGTGTGTGTGAAAATAACTCCATTTCCCATAAGGAGAAATGATATGAAATTTAAGTTAGTTCATTTCCTCCCATATATTTGATTTTTATTGTTATCAAATGCTTTAAAAAAGAATGGGCTTTAGCGAAAACATACACAGGGAAAAATCATGATGATTAAAATTAAATTAATTTTTTGAGACAGGGTCTTGTTCTGTGGTCCACATTCATCAAACTTGTGACCCTCCTGCCTCAGCCTTGCCTGGCTCTGAAGTTTTCCTAGACTGCTCATCTCTGCAGTCATCCTAAAGATATTGTTTAAAAATTGACTTATTGAAAAGGAAATTCACTCGTCTCTCTGTTCACTTGGTTTGAGTTTCTTCTTGTAAGTAGCGGTATCTTCTCTTTTTTTTGTACAGGGATCAAACTCACGACCGAGCACCTGCAAGGCAGGCGCTTGTGCCGCTGAGCTAATCCCCGCCCAGCTTCTCTCTTTCAAAGCGGAGCTAGTTTTGTATTTCACTCCATTAGCTTCTCACTTCACTATGTTTAGGACTTAGTTTTCTTAAAACTGGATGGGTTAATCTTGGAAGCAGCCTACGTGTCTGTCAAGCGATGAAGGGATAAATAAAATGTGTCTATACACCACGGAGTACTAGGCTGCCATAAAGAAGGACAGGCTTGACTCACTTGTGGGAAGATGGATGCACCTTGTGATCTTGAGCTTAAGCGAAATAAGTCAGACACATGAGTTTAGATATCTACCACATGGTTTCTGTTAGATGAGAAATCCGAAAGAGAAATAGATTGAGGAGCAAGACAAAAGATACGTAATGGGAAGTAGGGGTACAGACCTCTCCCCGCAGGGAAGGAGACCGAGAGGTGGGGAGGGGGCGGGGAGGGGAGACTCGGCATCTTGGAATCCCAGCTCCTCCCTCTAAACGCCTTGCTCTGTGGAGCCTCAGTTTCCATCTCTGTATAATGGGATGCCAGGTGCCCTCACTCTGGGGAGGGTGGCGCGGGAAGCCCAGAGCTCAGCGCCTGGCATGGCCAGGGCGCCAGAGATGGTCATTATTTTAATTAAATTTGGGAGCATGAAAGAATTGTGAAATCGCAGATTCATTAAAAACTAATGCAGGGTGAATTTCTATTACCCTAATGCTCTTCCATCATCGCATCCGTATTAGATTTGTTGAAAAAAATTAAACCGAGGCTATTTTTGGTAGCACGTGGGTGAACTCCACTTCCAAGTGTAAAGCTCCCAGCCACTGTCACTCCGGAGCGGGACTGGGCGTCGGCAGGGCCACACCAGAGGGAAGATGGGGTTTGGTGACACATTACTTAGGAAAATACCCATCATGGTGACAAATTATTATTGGAATATCATATAGGGCTTTAATGATGGAGCAAAGAGACTCTTCCCTATTACCTCAACCATTACAGTGTAACTATTGTTCAGAATCGAACGCTGGCGGCTGAAATTCTTACATCGACAGAGCTTTTATTTTCTATCATTCGATTCCGTGCTGAACTTAGATTTTCTCTTTTGCCTGTAGGTTAGACAGGGACATTTTTTTAGCCAGACTGCTTGGAGGCTGACCACAGGTTCGAGTCTACACTGACTGTGTGTGCTCTGGAAAATGAGGTAGAATTGCTAGCGTTTTCACACAGTGTGCTGACTTACCCTGCAGGTTCCTTTCCTGTGCAATTCATTGATTCTTTCAACAGCTTTATGTGTCTTTTTATTGTTTATTTAATTTTATTTTTTTGAGTCTGGGTCTTGCTATGCAGCCCAGCTTGGCCTTAATATGTGGTGATCTGCCTGCCTCAGCCTCCCGGTGCTGAGCCCAGCTTACTGCAGCTACTGCATGACCCAGCCGTTGAGTACGCCACAGGCAGTGAAAGGAAACAGAGAGGTTTTGTACACGAGATATGCGTGTGCACTATGTATATGAAGAATCAGGTGTTCCAACGCGCCACACGGCAGCGTTTACAATAACTCGGCAGGGCTGAAGATACAGCTCTGGGTGTAAGCGCTGCCTGGCAAGCGCAAGGCCCTGAGTTTGATTCCTGGTATAAATAAATAAATAAGTTGCTAATCTTTTGTGAATCGACATTCACACAGGCTCGCTTTTCTTTAGAAACCCTGACTGAGATGATGATTGTGTTTGGCAGGAGAAGGTGTCAGAAGTGATGATTTTGTAGTGACGCTCTTGTCCGTTAGGATGTTGAGATTTGGTAAATGACCATTCGAGCTTACTCTGTTTGGAAGAATTTATACTAATGGTGCTAGGGTGCACCCTGGTCATGAGCCTGTTATTTTCTAGAATGGGGTGTCCTGGTGTGTGACCCCCACATCCACCTGTTGGCCTTGGGCCCCTAGGAACGCTGTTAAGAGGCAGTCTTGGGAAGCAAGATGGTCGTTTGATCCCTGGAGGATGAGACAGGAGGATCTCAGAGCCGACAGCGGCGTCTCTGCCTCACGCACGGCTCTGCTGCTGCCTGGATCTCAGGCTTCCCAGCCCTACAGGACAAATTTCTGTGGTGTGAACATTCCCGGGCTGAGTGGCATGGCCAGCTTCGGACCAGGATGCGAGGGTTTTGCTTCATTTTTTATTTTTCTCAGCCCGTGTCTGCAGGATATAGTGATCGCAGTGGTCCTGGGAGGTGGCATGGGGACACCACACATCTCAATCCCTTTCTCATTGCTTCCCGGGTCCTCCTGCCACCCGGGCCCCTTCCCAGGAGGACGCAGAGCTGGTCAAGCCAGGCAGAGCTGTCACAGGGAAAGCTGACCTTTCCCTCCGAGTCAGCTCCTGCAGCAGCCGGCTCAGCCCAGGGCCGACAGGGAGGCTCGCTGGCCGAGGGCAGTGACCCTCCCTGCTGCAGGGGTGACACCGGTGACAGCCCTGGCCAGCTCGTCTCCACGAGGCCGTTCCCGCTGGTCACAGAGGGCAGGTGCCCGGGAGGGGAGGCGAGGGCCGATGTGCGGGTCTGCGGAGCGGGCGGCGCTGCCCCTGCCCACCCGGCACGAGGTCCCCGCTATGACCCCCGGTGGCTCTGACCCTGCGTTCCTGCCGGTTTGTTCTTTGGCTGTGACATGTGAGACACAGCGCCAAGCCATGGAACCCCTGATTTCCCCACGGAGGCGGCGGCCTGTTTCCCCGAAGCCTAGGCGGAGCGCTGGAGGCCCGAGCGGCGCTGATTTGCGACTCTGAAGTGGCTGCAGGAGAAGACGCTTTTGGGGTCCAGCCCAAGATTCTCCCTGAGACGCTTTAAACCGGCCGAAGGGCGATGAAATCACCCCAACAACCACAACTCCAAGAGTGTTACTCGGATCCCGCTGCCAGTTTGCTTCCTTTCTGTCCATTTCTTTTTTTTTTTCAAATCTATTTTATTTCAAAGATAAAAAGAAAAAAAGAAAAAAACGGCAACAATTTCAAAGCCCATCAACCAGGGGGCAACGGTGGCACCTGCGCTGCGCATGGTCACCCCCAAGTCGCTCCCCGGGGCACAGGACATCGGCCTTCAACTGTCCACACCCCGGCACAGACGCTTGTCTTTGGCGGACTCGGAGAAACTGGCGGGCGGCCTTCCCGTCCCGCACCCCGACTGCTGATTTGGGCCTTGGTTTCTTCATGGAATGATATTTATTACCAGAAAATTAGCTTCACAATGCACCTAGCCCTCCAAATGCTACCTTACGTGTTCTGATGCTGATGAGCCTGGCGCCAGCGGGCTGGGGCTCGCAAACAGGACCCCCTGCTTTTCAAAGGCCTCCGAGTGACCAGGCGCAGGGCGTGGGCTCTACTTTCCAAGTTTTGTTATAGTTTTGAAAAATATCCATTTCTTTCAGTATCGTACAGTACAAATAAGACATTTTCATTGTTGCTGACAAATTGGAAGATTTCTTTAGTCCCTAATTTGAAAATTATTACTATGCTTCCTCTGGAAACTATAACTTGAAGCCCTATTACACTCATTTCTGATTTATTTGGGTATTACTGTGGAATAATCTTATAATTTTTGCAAAATATAGCTAAGACAAAATGATATTTTCTCCAGGAATTTATTATTCTCCCTCCACAGAAAATGTAATGTTCCCAAAATCAATTTTTTCACAGAAAAGGCGAAGATTAACATTCTTTTCTTACTAAATCTGAAGCAGCCCACTGGGCGAGCCGGAGTCCCCGAAGGTGTAAGCAGAAGCAGCGTCATGTCAGGGTCGGAAGCAGTTACCCCACGTACCAGCTCATCCAGACGCTCTGAGCCAGCGACTCAGACCAGCGTCACTGAATTTGAGGCCTGGCACAAGGCTTTCATAGGTTGGTAGCGAAATGAGAGAAATAAGGACAACATAGTTTCCATAAAGCTACATTTATTGAATCGAAAGGAATATATATATATATATATATATATATATATTTTTTTTTTTTTTTTGGTCTTTTTGAGACAGGGTCTCGCTATACAGTTCAGGCTGCCTTGAGCTCACTTTGTAGCCCAGGCTGGTCTCGAACTCACAATGATCCTCCTGCCTCAGCCTCCCGAGTGCTGGGATTACTGGCGTGCCCAGCTTGTTTTGAAGACGGCTCGTCTTTTGGGAGATGGCAGCAGGTGGGGCCTTTGTGCTTCCCTCTGGTCGTGCAGCAGCTGTCTGTGCTGGTCCTGAGTCTCCCTGACCCATCCCTCCATCTCAGCCCCAAGCGCCCGTCAGCCGGAGCTGCTGCCGTCTCCTGTGCCCAGAGGGCGGTGACACTGGTGTTGTGGGTCAGTGCAGGGACAGTGGCAGGCATGCTGTGGAGGCAGGATGACATCCTTGTCACCTTCTGGGCTGGGCTGGGAGCTCTGTAGAGGCCCGCTTGGCCCCGGTTCCGGCCAGGTTTCCAAGGAGGGAGTGAAGAGAGGGTGGGGCGCATGGCCCGGGCTGCTGGCCTTGAGTCCATGGCCGCTGTGGTGGGGGACAAGGGTCAGCAGCCCGCAGTGCATTCTGGGCAGGGATTGGGGCTCAGGTGTCCTTGCCGAGGTCAGGAAGGCCAGGGACCGAGGCCCAGGGCCCAAGGGCGAGGGTTCCCGCCTTAGACACAGCCCAGCTGGCGCCTGGCCTCATTCCTCAGGTGCAGAGCAGGGCAGAAGGGATTCTTAGGGTTCTCGAGCCGGGTGGGGACACGCCCTGGTAAATAAGCCCCTGCAGATCGGGTCACCCACCAGGGAGGACGCCTGCTTCCGGAGGAAGGACACCTCCTCCCAGCCAGCGAGCCTGGCCACCAGCAGGGTGACAGACAGGCAGGCACGTGGCCTTGGCCCCCAGGATGAGGGGTTTCTGAGTCCTGTGTCTGAGGGTGGCCGGGAAGACCTGTGATGGCACCTCTGTCACCAGCTGCCACGTAGCTTGGCTGTTTGTGCAGGACTCTGCCCGCTCTCCCAGGGGACACATCCGCCCGCTCCCCCAGGGACACATCCGCCCACCCCATCCTGTGTGCTGCCCTCACACAGCGTGCCGTTCCCTGGCCCGATTCTCTCTCTGGGCTCAGCCCAGCAGTGGGTGTCACTGCCCCTGGCTCTGGGGGTTTCCCTTGGCCCTTTCTCCCTGCCTCCCCTTGTCCACTCCCTTCCAGGAGAGCTCGTATTTGCACAGACCCTCACCGCCCCGACGTCAGGCAGGCAGCCTGAGAAATCAGTAAGCCACAGTGTTCACAGGAACTGGAGCTTCCTTCGTCACCTGGTGGATCAGTCAGCTTCCCCACTGCTGGGGAAAAGTATCTGACCTCTGCGAATTAAAGCTGAAGAGGTTTATGTTTGGCTTACGGTTTCAGAGGGTTCAGTCCACGGCTGGCTGAGTAAGGCAGAAGCAGAGGGGTGAGAGGGCTGCTAATGCTGGCGGGGGGCAGGAGCAGGAGGAGGGGACATGGGGAGGGAGACCCGCTCTAAGGACACAGACGCCCCTGCGCCCCTCCAGCCAGGTCCCGTCTCCTCACAGAACCTTCAGCCGTGAAGACACCAGTGGAGGATCTGCTGCCGAGCACAGCAGCTGTCCTGCGGTCACCTTCCCAAACCCCCAGCTCTGCACATGTGGGACCCGGGGCCACCTAGATCTAAACCGTGACAGTTACAGCGATATTGATCCTTCCATAGGCTATTAGAGGAGTTTGCATCTGTACTGATCAGGGACATCGGTCTATGGTTTTCCCTTGGGACACTTCTGCCTGGCTTTAATAGGGTGTTGGTGATCTTATAGGACATTTAGGACAGCTGGGCTGGGTGACATACTCCTGTAATCCCAGCTGTGAGGAAAGCTGAGGCAGGAGGACAACAGGTTCAAATCCAGACTGGGCAGCTTCCTGAATCCTTATCTCTAAATTTAAAAAATGAAAAGGGCAAGGGATGTAGCTCACTGAGGGGCCATAGTAAAGTGCTTGCCAGTGTGTGCGAGGCTGTGGGTTCTGTCATTAGTGTCTGTGTCTGTCTGCCTCTCTCTCTCTCTCTCTCTCACACACACACACACACACACACACACCCCTTCCGTGTTTGGGAGCAGTTTGAGGATATTTGGCAGATGCCTGTCCCATGCAGAAGTAGTGGGCCGGCCAGTGGGAGAGGGAGACGTAGGTGGTGAGTGGGTCAGAGGTGCCGTCGGGTGGGAAGTCGGACTTCTGACGTCTGCAGAAGCGTGGGGTAACTGTGCTGATGGAGCTGGTTCAAATTTCACAGCAGCAGTAGTGAGGACTTCAAATATTCCCCAAGCACAGGACTGCCATGTCCCTGAGATGCCAGTCACCCTGGCCTTACATACAGGTGTTGAAATGTCACACTGTAGCCCTCAGACAGGTGCAATTACTATGCATTAATTATAAATGTAAAAGAATAGTTGGTAGAATTCACCAGTGAAACCTTCAGGTCCCAGAGATTTTTGCTGGTAGACTTTTGATTATTGGCTAAACCTTTAAATCTACTGAGATCTCTGTTTTCTCCTCCTCTTCTGAGATATGTAATCCAGGGTGGGCTTGAACTCATTATGTAGCCCAGGCTGGCCTCAAATTCACAGTGATCCTCCTGCCTCAGCCTCCCAAGTGCTGGGGTTACAGGTGTGCACCCCTGTGCCTGGCTTCTGTTTCTTCTGATTCAGCTTAGGTAATGAGTGTGTTTCTAGGAAGTTGCCCACGTTATTTAGGAATCTAATTTGCTGGGTATATTTAATTGTTTATAACATTCTTTTGTAACTCTTTTTATTTCTGTAAGGTCAGTATTAATGTCTTCAGTGTTGATTCTGATTTCAGGATGTTTTGTTTTTGACAGGGTCTTTCTCTGCAGGTCAGTGGCCTGAGCTCGCGATCCTCCTCCTGCCCCGACTTCCAGTTGCTGGGAAGACAGGCACGTGACACACACCAGGCACTTCTGGGTTTAGTTTTTCAGTTGTATTTTCCCTCTTGGACAACCTAGCACGTCACGGATGAAATCGCTCATGTGATACCGGCCGCTCACTGAGCCTGTAGCACTCAGGCTCGGGGTGGGGGCATCGCGGTGTTTCCTCACCACCAACCAGCGTGGACGCCACTGTCCCCACAGAGTAGGTGGGGACAGAGACTCAGAGTCCGGCGAATGGCTAGAAGAGAGGCCAGCGCGGGCAGCGCCTGGTCAGTGTGAAACACATGTGGGGACTTCAGCAGGGACACTGGAAAGGCTGTCAGTGTAGGAGCCCCGGGGTCCTGGGGAGGAGCCCGGTGAGCGGAGACAGCTGGGGTGAGCTTCTCTGCAGTGGGACACTGGTGGGGGCCGCTGGCTGGCGAGGAGGAGAGGGCTCGGGGTGACCCCAGGGAGCCCACGCCTGTGTCTGGGCTGCGGCTGCGTTGTAGGGTGAGGGCCGAGCGAGCCCTGATCACCGGATCTGTGTGCATGACATCCTCAGCCGCCTTCTCGAAACTGTGTAGCGAGGAGGTGGGAGGGGCTGTGTGGAGCAGATCTGAGGAAGGAAGCAGAGACGGAGGGACAGAATCTCCCAGATTTCCCAGGGGCGCAGAGGGACCGCTGTCGACAGAGGCTGCAGGACCTGAGCAGCTTCCTTCCTGACAGAGACTCAAACCTGTGCAAAGCAAGAAGCTGACTGCAACACACACACACACACACACACACACACACACACACACACCCCACAGCCTCAGCCTCAGCCACAGCCACAGCCACAGCCTCAGCCTCAGCCTCAGCCTCAGCCTCAGCCTCAGCCACAGCCTCAGCCTCAGCCTCAGCCACAGCCTCAGCCACAGCCTCAGCCTCAGCCACAGCCTCAGCCTCAGCCTCAGCCTCAGCCACAGCCTCAGCC